>CM031086.1:26999145-27030499 GCA_018257905.1 Gillenia trifoliata | reverse complement strand
ATTAATTAATATTAATTATATTTATTAATTATTAATTAATTTTCACATCCCCAAAGCCCAAACCCAAGATTGAGCCCAATTTTCCTCTCCATGGTTCCATTACTCCAATCACTTTGTAAGAGGTACAAAGCCTTATAAAGAGTAGGAACTTTTTGGTGGTGATCAATGTGGGACAAAGTTTGGAATGTATTACTACTCAAACATCTCCAACAATACCCCACATTTGAGTTGAAATATCATTCAAACCCGACTTCACTTATCACACCCCACATTTGAATGCATATGTTAATGCAAATGTAGCTACTAGACTGTTTAACAAAACTGAGAGAGAATAGACATGATGTGCATCGGGAGAAGTGTCTTTTGGACTTGAACTTACCCTAGTGAAAGCATATCGGGTTTACTTGGTGACGCAGTGGATGTAGAAGATCTTGAACTGTTCACCACAACAGTAAACCGAGACAATATGTTACGCACACATCATGTCTGCCACACGTTTATTCATACGGTTGTGTTCATTTTGGTCCTGAACAGATCCCGGATTTCGTAGGAGCTTTAGAGAATTTAAGCCATATCAATTCTCATAAATGCGACCCCATTTACTCCTATATAGGTGACATTAATTAAGAATAGTCTGCCATATTCCTCTTGATAACAAGATATTAATGTCATTAAATGTATAAAACATAACCCTTCTAGCATCAGCAGACAACACATATTCATCATAAGAATAGGTATTAGTGTGTTCAACTATTGAATCAAACTCAACTAGTTTGCCTATTGAACCTAGACCATGGGATCTCCAATCAGCTAGGTTAGGTTTCCGCCCAGTTTGATTCATTGAATTGGCTTAAGACCCATTCCCCTCGATGTAAATAATATTTGCTCTCTTGGTAGGCCTTTCGTCAAAGGATCAGCTATATTTTCCTTTGACTTTACATAATCAACGGATATAATTCCATTGGAGAGCAACTTCTTAAGAGTATTATGCCGACGCCTGATGTGTCTCGACTTTCCATTGTATACATGACTTTTGGCTCTTGATTGCGCAGCCATGCTGTCACAATGTATACATATAGCAGTCACAGGCTTTGGCCATACTGGAATATCCTCCAGAAAGTTTTTGAGCCACTCGGCTTCTTCTGCAGCCAAGTCCAAGGCTATAAACTCCGACTCCATGGTGGAACGAGCGATACATTTCTGTTTGGAGGATTTCCAAGATATTGCTGCACCTCCCAAAGTAAAAACATATCCACTAGTTGACTTGGATTCTGAAGTGTCAGAAATCCAATTAGCATCACTGAAGCCTTCTACAACAGGTGGATATCTTGTGTAGTTTAATCCGTAGTTAAGCGTATTTTTCAAATACCTTAACACTCTTACCAAAGCATCCCAATGCTCTTTTGCCGGATTACTAGTATATCTACTAAGCCTACTTACTGCATAAGCTAAGTCAGGCCTAGTGGAATTCATTAAGTACATTAGACTTCCAATTACTTGGGAATATTCAAGTTGAGATACGGCATTGCCTTTATTTTTCTCCAACTTGCATGCAGCGTCAAAGGGAGTTGCAGCAGGTTTGCAGTCAAAATGACCAAACCTTCTCAATATTTTTTCTGCGTAATGGGACTGAGTAAGGATATATCCTTCACTATTTCTCTTAATTTGAATTCCTAGAATGACATCGGCTTGACCTAAGTCTTTCATGTCAAAACTTGAATTCAACATTTTCTTGGTTTTATTTATTACATCTTTGTCAGTTCCCATAATGAGCATATCATCCACATATAAACACACAATAACACAAGATTTATTATAACTCTTTATGTAGACACATTTATCGGATTCATTTATTTTGAATCCATGTGTTAACAAAGTATGATCAAATTTCTCGTGCCATTGTTTTGGTGCTTGTTTAAGTCCATATAATGACTTAACTAATTTGCACACTTTGCTTTCTTGTCCTTTAAGCACGAACCCTTCAGGTTGCTCCATGTATATTTCTTCATCTAGTTCTCCATTTAAAAATGCTGTTTTTTACATCCATTTGATGTATATCAAAGTTGTATACAGCCGCAATTGCTATTAACGTCCTTATGGACGTTATGCGAGAAACTGGAGAATAAGTGTCGAAAAAATCCAACCCTTCTTTTTGGCGATAACCTTTGGCTACTAAACGAGCCTTGAACTTGTCAATGGTTCCATCCGCCTTAAGTTTCTTTTTGAAAATCCATTTATGACCAATTGGTTTACTACCAGGAGGTAAGTCAACCAATTCCCATGTGTTATTTTCCATAATGGATTCCATTTCACTTTTAATTGCTTCCTTCCATAAAGGAGCCTCGGAAGAAGACATGGCTTCTTTAAAAGTTCTAGGTTCATTTTCGGACAAGTAAGCAATGAAATCTGGTCCAAAGGTTTTGGAAACTCTATTCCTTTTTCCTCTTCTTGGTTCCATATCATTTTGTTGGACACCCGAGGAAGAGGCTTCATCATGACTAAGATCATGAATTCTCCTTTTATTAGAACCGGATTCCTTTTCTTTATAAGGAAAGATATCCTCAAAGAATTCTGCATCGGCTGATTCTAATATAGTGTTAACATGTATGTCTGAATTCGAAGATTTCACAACAAGGAACCTATAAGCAGCACTATTGTTTGCATATCCAATGAATGCACAATCAATAGTTTTAGGTCCTAGTTTCGTTCTTTTTGGTAAAGGAACTTGCACTTTTGCTAAGCAACCCCACACTTTGAGGGTTTTATATGTGGGTTTATGTCCTTTCCATAATTCATAAGGCGACTCATCAAATTTCTTTTGAGGAACCTTGTTTAATATGGTATTTGCAGTAAGTAAAGCTTCACCCCACAAATTGTGTGGAAGCCCTGAACTATTTAACATGGAATTAATCATATCTTTGAAAGTTCTATTTTTCCTTTCGGCAACACCATTTTGTTGTGGTGTGTATGGAGCCGTTGTTTGATGTATAATTCCATGTTGTTCACAAAAATCTGAGAAGGAAGTAGACTCATACTCTCCTCCTCTATCAGATCTAAGTGCTTTGATTTTCAGCTTTATATGTCTTAAACATATTCAAAGCTTCGTCCTTGCTATGAATCAAATAAACATAGCAGTACTTACTGCAATCATCAATAAAAGTGACATAATAATTCTTTCCTCCACGAGTTGGTGTGGATTTAAAGTCACAAAGATCACTATGAATTAATCCAAGTAATTCATTTGATCTTTCCAAAATTGACTTTCTAGTTTGCGTAGCAAATTTTGATTCAGTACATGTTTGACACTTATGATTAAAATCAATTTCGAATTTAGGTAATAATTCTAATTTAACATTCTTTGTATGGAACGAAAATTAATATGTCCTAATCTAGCATGCCAAATATTAGAAGACTCAACAATATAAGTAGAAGCATTTATTTTATTAGCATCATCAATAGCAATTACATTGAGTTTCACAAGGCCATCGGCCATATCCCTTTCCAACAAACATCCCTCCCTTGGTAAGTACAAATTTGTTGGATTCAAATACAACTTAAATCCCTTAGCAATCAGAATAGGTCCAGAAACCAAGTTCCTCTAATTTCAGGAACATGCAGCACATTGACAAGGTTATGCTCTTCCAGATGTGAATTTGAGTACCACTTTGCCTTTTCCTCCTTCTTAGTCTGAGCGTGCCCATATACGGTTTTCTCCGGGGCGACGGGATGGTATTCGGTGAACAGATTTCGGTCAGCGCATGTCCATGTGGCTGCTGCAGTATCCATCAACCATTCCACTGCATTTGAGACCATGTTGACCTCGGACTGGCAATGACCAATTCTTCATCGTAATAGTCATGTTTGCTTGGTTGTTGTTGCTTCCGTTTACCATGATTCCCATCCTTGCGATAACAATCTTGTGCCTTGTGACCAGATTTGCCACACACATAGCAGGCGCCCTTAATCTTCTTCAAGATTCTTGCCTTTAGGAGCAGGGCGGTGTACAAGCGCTGGGTTTGAACCTGCCTTCGTCTTGGCCTTGGAGTTTTTCCTCCCTCAACATAATTAGCATTGGCTTCAAAGACGTAACCCCGCTAGGACGGTCTGCCTTTCTGTGATCTCTTCCACTCGTAGCCTCAGAATCAAGTCCTCCATATTCATCTCACGACGTTTGTGTGGATAATTTTGATCATTCCAGAAGTTGGCAATTTCTCAATTATGGCCCCAACTTGAAAATGTTCATTGATCTCACATCCCTCAGTGCAATTCATAAATCAACTTTTGGATTTCTTCAACGAGAGACAACAGATTTAGAATCCAACATAATTATCACAGAAACTTACCGATCACCAAATTTCTTTAATTAAGCATCATCAATCTTATACTTTTCTCCGAGTTCCCACAACTCCTTTGCGGAGTCTTGCACAAAGAATAAATGTCGTAAGTTGTCATCCAAACTATTTAGAATATATTCCGGCAACAAAACTCAGAATGATTCCAAGCTTCAATTGCCATGGCCGGTCTCCTTCGTCATTAGTTCTCATTCGACTTCGGGCCTGTTACCTTGACAACATGAGCAAGATTCATGGTCGTCAGGAAGAACAACATCTTCTGTTGCCACCTCTTGAAATCCAGGCCTTTGGAATTTCTCGGGCTTTT
The DNA here is from genome assembly GCA_018257905.1 of Gillenia trifoliata. NCBI lineage: Eukaryota > Viridiplantae > Streptophyta > Magnoliopsida > Rosales > Rosaceae > Gillenia > Gillenia trifoliata. Next base: position 27,025,840 of record CM031086.1, on the reverse strand, counting down.
CGGAATACTTAGGATAGTGCCATTCCACGATTGTTGATCCATATTTGTTTCAGTTGTTGGTAATAGAACAACAATCAATGATTATTTATTTATGCTAATAATTAAATACAAAGAACAATGGCTGATATATAAACAATACGAAATAAATTTAAGAAAAATGAAGATCAGTAGTACCGCAATGATCATGAAACAGAATTTCGTCCTACTGCATTAACTTGTAGTTCGATGAACGATACGCTTCACGATTCAACGATCTAAGTCAAAATTCGGCACCGGAAAATTGACTTACGGCGAATATGGAGTGTGGTTCTCTCAGTAGGATGGTTTTGGTTTACAGGGATTTGAATGTGAATTTCTGGATGTAAAATGCCATGCAATCGATGAATATATAGAGTATATGGATAAATGACCATAGCAGTATGAGAATGGGATATTATTTGTTGGGAGGAATACATTTGGAAGGATCATGTTGCTCTGGTGCTTCTTCTTCAACCCAGACTTCATCTGAAAGGATGAGTCTGTTGGAGAATAAAATATTAAATCGAAATTTAAAAATAATAATTAATTAACGGTTTAATGGCCCAGAACCGAGCCCAAGGCCCGTCTTTTGACAATTAGTGTATTAATTATATTTATTAATTATTAATTAATTTTTCACATCCCAAAGCCCAAACCCAAGATTGAGCCCAATTTTCCTCCATGGTTCCATTACTCCAATCACTTTGTAAGAGGTACAAAGCCTTATAAAGAGTAGGAACTTTGGTGGTGATCAATGTGGGACAAAGTTTGGAATGTATTACTACTCAAACATCTCCAACAATACCCCACATTTGAGTTGAAATATCATTCAAACCTGACTTCACTTATCACACCCCACATTTGAATGCATATGTTAATGCAAATGTAGCTACTAGACTGTTTAACAAAACTGAGAGAGAATAGACATGATGTGCATCGGGAGAAGTGTCTTTTGGACTTGAACTTACCCTAGTGAAAGCATATCGGGTTTACTTGGTGACGCAGTGGATGTAGAAGATCTTGAACTGTTCACCACAACAGTAAACCAAGACAATATGTTACGCACACATCATGTCTGCCACACGTTTATTCATACGGTTGTGTTCATTTTGGTCCTGAACAGATCCCGGATTTCGTAGGAGCTTTAGAGAATTTAAGCCATATCAATTCTCATAAATGCGACCCCATTTACTCCTATATAGGTGACATTAATTAAGAATAGTCTGCCATATTCCTCTTGATAACAAGATATTAATGTCATTAAATGTATAAAACATAACCCTTCTAGCATCAGCAGACAACACATATTCATCATAAGAATAGGTATTAGTGTGTTCAACTATTGAATCAAACTCAACTAGTTTGCCTATTGAACCTAGACCATGGGATCTCCAATCAGCTAGGTTAGGTTTCCGCCCAGTTTGATTCATTGAATTGGCTTAAGACCCATTCCCCTCGATGTAAATAATATTTGCTCTCTTGGTAGGCCTTTCGTCAAAGGATCAGCTATATTTTCCTTCGACTTTACATAATCAACGGATATAATTCCATTGGAGAGCAACTTCTTAAGAGTATTATGCCGACGCCTGATGTGTCTCGACTTTCCATTGTATACATGACTTTTGGCTCTTGATTGCGCAGCCATGCTGTCACAATGTATACATATAGCAGTCACAGGCTTTGGCCATACTGGAATATCCTCTAGAAAGTTTTTGAGCCACTCGGCTTCTTCTGCAGCCAAGTCCAAGGCTATAAACTCCGACTCCATGGTGGAACGAGCGATACATTTCTGTTTGGAGGATTTCCAAGATATTGCTGCACCTCCCAAAGTAAAAACATATCCACTAGTTGACTTAGATTCTGAAGTGTCAGAAATCCAATTAGCGTCACTGAAGCCTTCTACAACAGGTGGATATCTTGTGTAGTTTAATCCGTAGTTAAGCGTATTTTTCAAATACCTTAACACTCTTACCAAAGCATCCCAATGCTCTTTTGCCGGATTACTAGTATATCTACTAAGCCTACTTACTGCATAAGCTAAGTCAGGCCTAGTGGAATTCATTAAGTACATTAGACTTCCAATTACTTGGGAATATTCAAGTTGAGATACGGCATTGCCTTTATTTTTCTCCAACTTGCATGCAGCGTCAAAGGGAGTTGCAGCAGGTTTGCAGTCAAAATGACCAAACCTTCTCAATATTTTTTCTGCATAATGGGACTGAGTAAGGATATATCCTTCACTATTTCTCTTAATTTGAATTCCTAGAATGACATCGGCTTGACCTAAGTCTTTCATGTCAAAACTTGAATTCAACATTTTCTTGGTTTTATTTATTACATCTTTGTCAGTTCCCATAATGAGCATATCATTCACATATAAGCACACAATAACACAAGATTTATTATAACTCTTTATGTAGACACATTTATCGGATTCATTTATTTTGAATCCATGTGTTAACAAAGTATGATCAAATTTCTCGTGCCATTGTTTTGGTGCTTGTTTAAGTCCATATAATGACTTAACTAATTTGCACACTTTGCTTTCTTGTCCTTTAAGCACGAACCCTTCAGGTTGCTCCATGTATATTTCTTCATCTAGTTCTCCATTTAAAAATGCTGTTTTTACATCCATTTGATGTATATCAAAGTTGTATACAGCCGCAATTGCTATTAACGTCCTTATGGACGTTATGCGAGAAACTGGAGAATAAGTGTCGAAAAAATCCAACCCTTCTTTTTGGCGATAACCTTTGGCTACTAAACGAGCCTTGAACTTGTCAATGGTTCCATCCGCCTTAAGTTTCTTTTTGAAAATCCATTTATGACCAATTGGTTTACTACCAGGAGGTAAATCAACCAATTCCCATGTGTTATTTTCCATAATGGATTCCATTTCACTTTTAATTGCTTCCTTCCATAAAGGAGCCTCGGAAGAAGACATGGCTTCTTTAAAAGTTCTAGGTTCATTTTCGGACAAGTAAGCAATGAAATCTGGTCCAAAGGTTTTGGAAACTCTATTCCTTTTTCCTCTTCTTGGTTCCATATCATTTTGTTGGACACCCGAGGAAGAGGCTTCATCATGACTATGATCATGAATTCTCCTTTTATTAGAACCGGATTCCTTTTCTTTATAAGGAAAGATATCCTCAAAGAATTCTGCATCGGCTGATTCTAATATAGTGTTAACATGTATGTCTGAAATCGAAGATTTCACAACAAGGAACCTATAAGCAGCACTATTGTTTGCATATCCAATGAATGCACAATCAATAGTTTTAGGTCCTAGTTTCGTTCTTTTTGGTAAAGGAACTTGCACTTTTGCTAAGCAACCCCACACTTTGAGGGTTTTATATGTGGGTTTATGTCCTTTCCATAATTCATAAGGCGACTCATCAAATTTCTTTTGAGGAACCTTGTTTAATATGGTATTTGCAGTAAGTAAAGCTTCACCCCACAAATTGTGTGGAAGCCCTGAACTATTTAACATGGAATTAATCATATCTTTGAAAGTTCTATTTTTCCTTTCGGCAACACCATTTTGTTGTGGTGTGTATGGAGCCGTTGTTTGATGTATAATTCCATGTTGTTCACAAAAATCTGTAAAGGAAGTAGACTCATACTCTCCTCCTCTATCAGATCTAAGTGCTTTGATTTTTCTCTCAAGTTGATTTTCAACTTCAGCTTTATATGTCTTAAACATATTCAAAGCTTCGTCCTTGCTATGAATCAAATAAACATAGCAGTACTTACTGCAATCATCAATAAAAGTGACATAATAATTCTTTCCTCCACGAGTTGGTGTGGATTTAAAGTCACAAAGATCACTATGAATTAATCCAAGTAATTCATTTGATCTTTCCAAAATTGACTTTCTAGTTTGCCTAGCAAATTTTGATTCAGTACATGTTTGACACTTATGATTAAAATCAATTTCGAATTTAGGTAATAATTCTAATTTAATCATTCTTTGTATGGAACGAAAATTAATATGTCCTAATCTAGCATGCCAAATATTAGAAGACTCAACAATATAAGTAGAAGCATTTATTTTATTAGCATCATCAATAGCAATTACATTGAGTTTCACAAGGCCATCGGCCACATATCCCTTTCCAACAAACATCCCTCCCTTGGTAAGTACAAATTTGTTGGATTCAAATACAAGCTTAAATCCCTTAGCAATCAGAATAGGTCCAGAAACCAAGTTCCTCCTAATTTCAGGAACATGCAGCACATTCAGCAAGGTTAGGCTCTTCCCAGATGTGAATTTGAGTACCACTTTGCCTTTTCCCTCCACTGCAGAAGATGCAGCATTGCCCATATACAGTTTTTCTCCAGGGGCAGCAGGATGGTATTCAGTGAACAGATTTCGGTCAGCGCATATGTGCTTAGTAGCACCCGTATCCATCAACCATTCACTCACATTTGAGACCATGTTGACCTCGGACACAACAGCAGCCAATTCTTCATCAGTAATAGTCATGTTTGCTTGGTTGTTGTTGCTTCCGTTGCCATGATTCCCATCCTTGCGATGATAACAATCTTGTGCCTTGTGACCAGATTTGCCACACACATAGCAGGCGCCCTTAATCTTCTTCAGATTCTTGCCTTTAGGAGCAAGGGCAGATTGTACAAACTGCTTGGGTTTCTGAACCTTCTTCTTCGTCTTGGCCTTGGAGTTTCCTCCCTCAACATAATTAGCATTGGCTTCAAAGGCAGCAACCCCGCTAGGACGGTCTGCCTTTCTGTGATCCTCTTCCACTCGTAGCCTCAGAATCAAGTCCTCCATATTCATCTCACGACGTTTGTGCTTGAGATAAATTTTGAAGTCATTCCAAGAAGTTGGCAATTTCTCAATTATGGCCCCAACTTGAAAATGTTCATTGATCTCACATCCCTCAGAGTGCAATTCATAAATCAACTTTTGGATTTCTTCAACTTGAGAGACAACAGATTTAGAATCCAACATAGTATATTTGAGAAACTTACCGATCACAAATTTCTTTGAACCGGCATCATCAATCTTATACTTTTTCTCCAGGGATTCCCACAACTCCTTTGCAGTCTTGCACAAAGAATAAATGTCGTAGAGATTGTCATCCAAACTATTTAGAATATAGTTCCGGCAACAAAACTCAGAATGATTCCAAGCTTCAATTGCCATGACAGTCTCCTTCGTCATTGGATTCTCATTCGACTTCGGAGCCTCTTCCTTGACAACATGAGCAAGATTCATGGTCGTCAGGAAGAACAACATCTTCTGTTGCCACCTCTTGAAATCCAGGCCTTTGAATTTCTCAGGCTTTTCAGAATACTTAGGACCAGTGCCATTCACAGATTGTTGATCCATATTTTCTGTTTCAAGATTGTTGGAAATAGAACAACAATCAATGATAAATTTATTTATGCTAATATTAAATACAAAGAACAATGGCTGATATATAAACAATACGAAATAAATTTAAGAAAAATGAAGATCAGTAGTACCGCAATGATCATGAAACAGAATTTCGTCCTACTGCATTAACTTGTAGTTCGATGAACGATACGCTTCACGATTCAACGATCTAAGTCAAAATTCGGCACCGGAAAATTGACTTACGGCGAATATGGAGTGTGGTTCTCTCAGTAGGATGGTTTTGGTTTACAGGGATTTGAATGTGAATTTCTGGATGTAAAATGCCATGCAATCGATGAATATATAGAGTATATGGATAAATGACCATAGCAGTATGAGAATGGGATATTATTTGTTGGGAGGAATACATTTGGAAGGATCATGTTGCTCTGGTGCTTCTTCTTCAACCCAGACTTCATCTGAAAGGATGAGTCTGTTGGAGAATAAAATATTAAATCGAAATTTAAAAATAATAATTAATTAACGGTTTAATGGCCCAGAACCGAGCCCAAGGCCCGTCTTTTGACAATTAGTGTATTAATTATATTTATTAATTATTAATTAATTTTTCACATCCCAAAGCCCAAACCCAAGATTGAGCCCAATTTTCCTCCATGGTTCCATTACTCCAATCACTTTGTAAGAGGTACAAAGCCTTATAAAGAGTAGGAACTTTGGTGGTGATCAATGTGGGACAAAGTTTGGAATGTATTACTACTCAAACATCTCCAACAATACCCCACATTTGAGTTGAAATATCATTCAAACCTGACTTCACTTATCACACCCCACATTTGAATGCATATGTTAATGCAAATGTAGCTACTAGACTGTTTAACAAAACTGAGAGAGAATAGACATGATGTGCATCGGGAGAAGTGTCTTTTGGACTTGAACTTACCCTAGTGAAAGCATATCGGGTTTACTTGGTGACGCAGTGGATGTAGAAGATCTTGAACTGTTCACCACAACAGTAAACCGAGACAATATGTTACGCACACATCATGTCTGCCACACGTTTATTCATACGGTTGTGTTCATTTTGGTCCTGAACAGATCCCGGATTTCGTAGGAGCTTTAGAGAATTTAAGCCATATCAATTCTCATAAATGCGACCCCATTTACTCCTATATAGGTGACATTAATTAAGAATAGTCTGCCATATTCCTCTTGATAACAAGATATTAATGTCATTAAATGTATAAAACATAACCCTTCTAGCATCAGCAGACAACACATATTCATCATAAGAATAGGTATTAGTGTGTTCAACTATTGAATCAAACTCAACTAGTTTGCCTATTGAACCTAGACCATGGGATCTCCAATCAGCTAGGTTAGGTTTCCGCGCAGTTTGATTCATTGAATTGGCTTAAGACCCATTCCCCTCGATGTAAATAATATTTGCTCTCTTGGTAGGCCTTTCGTCAAAGGATCAGCTATATTTTCCTTCGACTTTACATAATCAACGGATATAATTCCATTGGAGAGCAACTTCTTAAGAGTATTATGCCGACGCCTGATGTGTCTCGACTTTCCATTGTATACATGACTTTTGGCTCTTGATTGCGCAGCCATGCTGTCACAATGTATACATATAGCAGTCACAGGCTTTGGCCATACTGGAATATCCTCCAGAAAGTTTTTGAGCCACTCGGCTTCTTCTGCAGCCAAGTCCAAGGCTATAAACTCCGACTCCATGGTGGAACGAGCGATACATTTCTGTTTGGAGGATTTCCAAGATATTGCTGCACCTCCCAAAGTAAAAACATATCCACTAGTTGACTTGGATTCTGAAGTGTCAGAAATCCAATTAGCGTCACTGAAGCCTTCTACAACAGGTGGATATCTTGTGTAGTTTAATCCGTAGTTAAGCGTATTTTTCAAATACCTTAACACTCTTACCAAAGCATCCCAATGCTCTTTTGCCGGATTACTAGTATATCTACTAAGCCTACTTACTGCATAAGCTAAGTCAGGCCTAGTGGAATTCATTAAGTACATTAGACTTCCAATTACTTGGGAATATTCAAGTTGAGATACGGCATTGCCTTTATTTTTCTCCAACTTGCATGCAGCGTCAAAGGGAGTTGCAGCAGGTTTGCAGTCAAAATGACCAAACCTTCTCAATATTTTTTCTGCATAATGGGACTGAGTAAGGATATATCCTTCACTATTTCTCTTAATTTGAATTCCTAGAATGACATCGGCTTGACCTAAGTCTTTCATGTCAAAACTTGAATTCAACATTTTCTTGGTTTTATTTATTACATCTTTGTCAGTTCCCATAATGAGCATATCATCCACATATAAGCACACAATAACACAAGATTTATTATAACTCTTTATGTAGACACATTTATCGGATTCATTTATTTTGAATCCATGTGTTAACAAAGTATGATCAAATTTCTCGTGCCATTGTTTTGGTGCTTGTTTAAGTCCATATAATGACTTAACTAATTTGCACACTTTGCTTTCTTGTCCTTTAAGCACGAACCCTTCAGGTTGCTCCATGTATATTTCTTCATCTAGTTCTCCATTTAAAAATGCTGTTTTTACATCCATTTGATGTATATCAAAGTTGTATACAGCCGCAATTGCTATTAACGTCCTTATGGACGTTATGCGAGAAACTGGAGAATAAGTGTCGAAAAAATCCAACCCTTCTTTTTGGCGATAACCTTTGGCTACTAAACGAGCCTTGAACTTGTCAATGGTTCCATCCGCCTTAAGTTTCTTTTTGAAAATCCATTTATGACCAATTGGTTTACTACCAGGAGGTAAATCAACCAATTCCCATGTGTTATTTTCCATAATGGATTCCATTTCACTTTTAATTGCTTCCTTCCATAAAGGAGCCTCGGAAGAAGACATGGCTTCTTTAAAAGTTCTAGGTTCATTTTCGGACAAGTAAGCAATGAAATCTGGTCCAAAGGTTTTGGAAACTCTATTCCTTTTTCCTCTTCTTGGTTCCATATCATTTTGTTGGACACCCGAGGAAGAGGCTTCATCATGACTATGATCATGAATTCTCCTTTTATTAGAACCGGATTCCTTTTCTTTATAAGGAAAGATATCCTCAAAGAATTCTGCATCGGCTGATTCTAATATAGTGTTAACATGTATGTCTGAAATCGAAGATTTCACAACAAGGAACCTATAAGCAGCACTATTGTTTGCATATCCAATGAATGCACAATCAATAGTTTTAGGTCCTAGTTTCGTTCTTTTTGGTAAAGGAACTTGCACTTTTGCTAAGCAACCCCACACTTTGAGGGTTTTATATGTGGGTTTATGTCCTTTCCATAATTCATAAGGCGACTCATCAAATTTCTTTTGAGGAACCTTGTTTAATATGGTATTTGCAGTAAGTAAAGCTTCACCCCACAAATTGTGTGGAAGCCCTGAACTATTTAACATGGAATTAATCATATCTTTGAAAGTTCTATTTTTCCTTTCGGCAACACCATTTTGTTGTGGTGTGTATGGAGCCGTTGTTTGATGTATAATTCCATGTTGTTCACAAAAATCTGTAAAGGAAGTAGACTCATACTCTCCTCCTCTATCAGATCTAAGTGCTTTGATTTTTCTCTCAAGTTGATTTTCAACTTCAGCTTTATATGTCTTAAACATATTCAAAGCTTCGTCCTTGCTATGAATCAAATAAACATAGCAGTACTTACTGCAATCATCAATAAAAGTGACATAATAATTCTTTCCTCCACGAGGGTGTGGATTTAAAGTCACAAAGATCACTATGAATTAATCCAAGTAATTCATTTGATCTTTCCAAAATTGACTTTCTAGTTTGCCTAGCAAATTTTGATTCAGTACATGTTTGACACTTATGATTAAAATCAATTTCGAATTTAGGTAATAATTCTAATTTAATCATTCTTTGTATGGAACGAAAATTAATATGTCCTAATCTAGCATGCCAAATATTAGAAGACTCAACAATATAAGTAGAAGCATTTATTTTATTAGCATCATCAATAGCAATTACATTGAGTTTCACAAGGCCATCGGCCACATATCCCTTTCCAACAAACATCCCTCCCTTGGTAAGTACAAATTTGTTGGATTCAAATACAAGCTTAAATCCCTTAGCAATCAGAATAGGTCCAGAAACCAAGTTCCTCCTAATTTCAGGAACATGCAGCACATTCAGCAAGGTTAGGCTCTTCCCAGATGTGAATTTGAGTACCACTTTGCCTTTTCCCTCCACTGCAGAAGATGCAGCATTGCCCATATACAGTTTTTCTCCAGGGGCAGCAGGATGGTATTCAGTGAACAGATTTCGGTCAGCGCATATGTGCTTAGTAGCACCCGTATCCATCAACCATTCACTCACATTTGAGACCATGTTGACCTCGGACACAACAGCAGCCAATTCTTCATCAGTAATAGTCATGTTTGCTTGGTTGTTGTTGCTTCCGTTGCCATGATTCCCATCCTTGCGATGATAACAATCTTGTGCCTTGTGACCAGATTTGCCACACACATAGCAGGCGCCCTTAATCTTCTTCAGATTCTTGCCTTTAGGAGCAAGGGCAGATTGTACAAACTGCTTGGGTTTCTGAACCTTCTTCTTCGTCTTGGCCTTGGAGTTTCCTCCCTCAACATAATTAGCATTGGCTTCAAAGGCAGCAACCCCGCTAGGACGGTCTGCCTTTCTGTGATCCTCTTCCACTCGTAGCCTCAGAATCAAGTCCTCCATATTCATCTCACGACGTTTGTGCTTGAGATAAATTTTGAAGTCATTCCAAGAAGTTGGCAATTTCTCAATTATGGCTCCAACTTGAAAATGTTCATTGATCTCACATCCCTCAGAGTGCAATTCATAAATCAACTTTTGGATTTCTTCAACTTGAGAGACAACAGATTTAGAATCCAACATAGTATATTTGAGAAACTTACCGATCACAAATTTCTTTGAACCGGCATCATCAATCTTATACTTTTTCTCCAGGGATTCCCACAACTCCTTTGCAGTCTTGCACAAAGAATAAATGTCGTAGAGATTGTCATCCAAACTATTTAGAATATAGTTCCGGCAACAAAACTCAGAATGATTCCAAGCTTCAATTGCCATGACAGTCTCCTTCGTCATTGGATTCTCATTCGACTTCGGAGCCTCTTCCTTGACAACATGAGCAAGATTCATGGTCGTCAGGAAGAACAACATCTTCTGTTGCCACCTCTTGAAATCCAGGCCTTTGAATTTCTCAGGCTTTTCAGAATACTTAGGACCAGTGCCATTCACAGATTGTTGATCCATATTTCTGTTTCAAGATTGTTGGAAATAGAACAACAATCAATGATTATTTTATTTATGCTAATATTAAATACAAAGAACAATGGCTGATATATAAACAATACGAAATAAATTTAAGAAAAATGAAGATCAGTAGTACCGCAATGATCATGAAACAGAATTTCGTCCTACTGCATTAACTTGTAGTTCGATGAACGATACGCTTCACGATTCAACGATCTAAGTCAAAATTCGGCACCGGAAAATTGACTTACGGCGAATATGGAGTGTGGTTCTCTCAGTAGGATGGTTTTGGTTTACAGGGATTTGAATGTGAATTTCTGGATGTAAAATGCCATGCAATCGATGAATATATAGAGTATATGGATAAATGACCATAGCAGTATGAGAATGGGATATTATTTGTTGGGAGGAATACATTTGGAAGGATCATGTTGCTCTGGTGCTTCTTCTTCAACCCAGACTTCATCTGAAAGGATGAGTCTGTTGGAGAATAAAATATTAAATCGAAATTTAAAAATAATAATTAATTAACGGTTTAATGGCCCAGAACCGAGCCCAAGGCCCGTCTTTTGACAATTAGTGTATTAATTATATTTATTAATTATTAATTAATTTTTCACATCCCAAAGCCCAAACCCAAGATTGAGCCCAATTTTCCTCCATGGTTCCATTACTCCAATCACTTTGTAAGAGGTACAAAGCCTTATAAAGAGTAGGAACTTTGGTGGTGATCAATGTGGGACAAAGTTTGGAATGTATTACTACTCAAACATCTCCAACAATACCCCACATTTGAGTTGAAATATCATTCAAACCTGACTTCACTTATCACACCCCACATTTGAATGCATATGTTAATGCAAATGTAGCTACTAGACTGTTTAACAAAACTGAGAGAGAATAGACATGATGTGCATCGGGAGAAGTGTCTTTTGGACTTGAACTTACCCTAGTGAAAGCATATCGGGTTTACTTGGTGACGCAGTGGATGTAGAAGATCTTGAACTGTTCACCACAACAGTAAACCGAGACAATATGTTACGCACACATCATGTCTGCCACACGTTTATTCATACGGTTGTGTTCATTTTGGTCCTGAACAGATCCCGGATTTCGTAGGAGCTTTAGAGAATTTAAGCCATATCAATTCTCATAAATGCGACCCCATTTACTCCTATATAGGTGACATTAATTAAGAATAGTCTGCCATATTCCTCTTGATAACAAGATATTAATGTCATTAAATGTATAAAACATAACCCTTCTAGCATCAGCAGACAACACATATTCATCATAAGAATAGGTATTAGTGTGTTCAACTATTGAATCAAACTCAACTAGTTTGCCTATTGAACCTAGACCATGGGATCTCCAATCAGCTAGGTTAGGTTTCCGCCCAGTTTGATTCATTGAATTGGCTTAAGACCCATTCCCCTCGATGTAAATAATATTTGCTCTCTTGGTAGGCCTTTCGTCAAAGGATCAGCTATATTTTCCTTCGACTTTACATAATCAACGGATATAATTCCATTGGAGAGCAACTTCTTAAGAGTATTATGCCGACGCCTGATGTGTCTCGACTTTCCATTGTATACATGACTTTTGGCTCTTGATTGCGCAGCCATGCTGTCACAATGTATACATATAGCAGTCACAGGCTTTGGCCATACTGGAATATCCTCCAGAAAGTTTTTGAGCCACTCGGCTTCTTCTGCAGCCAAGTCCAAGGCTATAAACTCCGACTCCATGGTGGAACGAGCGATACATTTCTGTTTGGAGGATTTCCAAGATATTGCTGCACCTCCCAAAGTAAAAACATATCCACTAGTTGACTTGGATTCTGAAGTGTCAGAAATCCAATTAGCGTCACTGAAGCCTTCTACAACAGGTGGATATCTTGTGTAGTTTAATCCGTAGTTAAGCGTATTTTTCAAATACCTTAACACTCTTACCAAAGCATCCCAATGCTCTTTTGCCGGATTACTAGTATATCTACTAAGCCTACTTACTGCATAAGCTAAGTCAGGCCTAGTGGAATTCATTAAGTACATTAGACTTCCAATTACTTGGGAATATTCAAGTTGAGATACGGCATTGCCTTTATTTTTCTCCAACTTGCATGCAGCGTCAAAGGGAGTTGCAGCAGGTTTGCAGTCAAAATGACCAAACCTTCTCAATATTTTTTCTGCATAATGGGACTGAGCAAGGATATATCCTTCACTATTTCTCTTAATTTGAATTCCTAGAATGACATCGGCTTGACCTAAGTCTTTCATGTCAAAACTTGAATTCAACATTTTCTTGGTTTTATTTATTACATCTTTGTCAGTTCCCATAATGAGCATATCATCCACATATAAGCACACAATAACACAAGATTTATTATAACTCTTTATGTAGACACATTTATCGGATTCATTTATTTTGAATCCATGTGTTAACAAAGTATGATCAAATTTCTCGTGCCATTGTTTTGGTGCTTGTTTAAGTCCATATAATGACTTAACTAATTTGCACACTTTGCTTTCTTGTCCTTTAAGCACGAACCCTTCAGGTTGCTCCATGTATATTTCTTCATCTAGTTCTCCATTTAAAAATGCTGTTTTTACATCCATTTGATGTATATCAAAGTTGTATACAGCCGCAATTGCTATTAACGTCCTTATGGACGTTATGCGAGAAACTGGAGAATAAGTGTCGAAAAAATCCAACCCTTCTTTTTGGCGATAACCTTTGGCTACTAAACGAGCCTTGAACTTGTCAATGGTTCCATCCGCCTTAAGTTTCTTTTTGAAAATCCATTTATGACCAATTGGTTTACTACCAGGAGGTAAATCAACCAATTCCCATGTGTTATTTTCCATAATGGATTCCATTTCACTTTTAATTGCTTCCTTCCATAAAGGAGCCTCGGAAGAAGACATGGCTTCTTTAAAAGTTCTAGGTTCATTTTCGGACAAGTAAGCAATGAAATCTGGTCCAAAGGTTTTGGAAACTCTATTCCTTTTTCCTCTTCTTGGTTCCATATCATTTTGTTGGACACCCGAGGAAGAGGCTTCATCATGACTATGATCATGAATTCTCCTTTTATTAGAACCGGATTCCTTTTCTTTATAAGGAAAGATATCCTCAAAGAATTCTGCATCGGCTGATTCTAATATAGTGTTAACATGTATGTCTGAAATCGAAGATTTCACAACAAGGAACCTATAAGCAGCACTATTGTTTGCATATCCAATGAATGCACAATCAATAGTTTTAGGTCCTAGTTTCGTTCTTTTTGGTAAAGGAACTTGCACTTTTGCTAAGCAACCCCACACTTTGAGGGTTTTATATGTGGGTTTATGTCCTTTCCATAATTCATAAGGCGACTCATCAAATTTCTTTTGAGGAACCTTGTTTAATATGGTATTTGCAGTAAGTAAAGCTTCACCCCACAAATTGTGTGGAAGCCCTGAACTATTTAACATGGAATTAATCATATCTTTGAAAGTTCTATTTTTCCTTTCGGCAACACCATTTTGTTGTGGTGTGTATGGAGCCGTTGTTTGATGTATAATTCCATGTTGTTCACAAAAATCTGTAAAGGAAGTAGACTCATACTCTCCTCCTCTATCAGATCTAAGTGCTTTGATTTTTCTCTCAAGTTGATTTTCAACTTCAGCTTTATATGTCTTAAACATATTCAAAGCTTCGTCCTTGCTATGAATCAAATAAACATAGCAGTACTTACTGCAATCATCAATAAAAGTGACATAATAATTCTTTCCTCCACGAGTTGGTGTGGATTTAAAGTCACAAAGATCACTATGAATTAATCCAAGTAATTCATTTGATCTTTCCAAAATTGACTTTCTAGTTTGCCTAGCAAATTTTGATTCAGTACATGTTTGACACTTATGATTAAAATCAATTTCGAATTTAGGTAATAATTCTAATTTAATCATTCTTTGTATGGAACGAAAATTAATATGTCCTAATCTAGCATGCCAAATATTAGAAGACTCAACAATATAAGTAGAAGCATTTATTTTATTAGCATCATCAATAGCAATTACATTGAGTTTCACAAGGCCATCGGCCACATATCCCTTTCCAACAAACATCCCTCCCTTGGTAAGTACAAATTTGTTGGATTCAAATACAAGCTTAAATCCCTTAGCAATCAGAATAGGTCCAGAAACCAAGTTCCTCCTAATTTCAGGAACATGCAGCACATTCAGCAAGGTTATGCTCTTCCCAGATGTGAATTTGAGTACCACTTTGCCTTTTCCCTCCACTGCAGAAGATGCAGCATTGCCCATATACAGTTTTTCTCCAGGGGCAGCAGGATGGTATTCAGTGAACAGATTTCGGTCAGCGCATATGTGCTTAGTAGCACCCGTATCCATCAACCATTCACTCACATTTGAGACCATGTTGACCTCGGACACAACAGCAGCCAATTCTTCATCAGTAATAGTCATGTTTGCTTGGTTGTTGTTGCTTCCGTTGCCATGATTCCCATCCTTGCGATGATAACAATCTTGTGCCTTGTGACCAGATTTGCCACACACATAGCAGGCGCCCTTAATCTTCTTCAGATTCTTGCCTTTAGGAGCAAGGGCAGATTGTACAAACTGCTTGGGTTTCTGAACCTTCTTCTTCGTCTTGGCCTTGGAGTTTCCTCCCTCAACATAATTAGCATTGGCTTCAAAGGCAGCAACCCCGCTAGGACGGTCTGCCTTTCTGTGATCCTCTTCCACTCGTAGCCTCAGAATCAAGTCCTCCATATTCATCTCACGACGTTTGTGCTTGAGATAAATTTTGAAGTCATTCCAAGAAGTTGGCAATTTCTCAATTATGGCCCCAACTTGAAAATGTTCATTGATCTCACATCCCTCAGAGTGCAATTCATAAATCAACTTTTGGATTTCTTCAACTTGAGAGACAACAGATTTAGAATCCAACATAGTATATTTGAGAAACTTACCGATCACAAATTTCTTTGAACCGGCATCATCAATCTTATACTTTTTCTCCAGGGATTCCCACAACTCCTTTGCAGTCTTGCACAAAGAATAAATGTCGTAGAGATTGTCATCCAAACTATTTAGAATATAGTTCCGGCAACAAAACTCAGAATGATTCCAAGCTTCAATTGCCATGACAGTCTCCTTCGTCATTGGATTCTCATTCGACTTCGGAGCCTCTTCCTTGACAACATGAGCAAGATTCATGGTCGTCAGGAAGAACAACATCTTCTGTTGCCACCTCTTGAAATCCAGGCCTTTGAATTTCTCAGGCTTTTCAGAATACTTAGGACCAGTGCCATTCACAGATTGTTGATCCATATTTCTGTTTCAAGATTGTTGGTAATAGAACAACAATCAATGATTATTTTATTTATGCTAATAATTAAATACAAAGAACAATGGCTGATATATAAACAATACGAAATAAATTTAAGAAAAATGAAGATCAGTAGTACCGCAATGATCATGAAACAGAATTTCGTCCTACTGCATTAACTTGTAGTTCGATGAACGATACGCTTCACGATTCAACGATCTAAGTCAAAATTCGGCACCGGAAAATTGACTTACGGCGAATATGGAGTGTGGTTCTCTCAGTAGGATGGTTTTGGTTTACAGGGATTTGAATGTGAATTTCTGGATGTAAAATGCCATGCAATCGATGAATATATAGAGTATATGGATAAATGACCATAGCAGTATGAGAATGGGATATTATTTGTTGGGAGGAATACATTTGGAAGGATCATGTTGCTCTGGTGCTTCTTCTTCAACCCAGACTTCATCTGAAAGGATGAGTCTGTTGGAGAATAAAATATTAAATCGAAATTTAAAAATAATAATTAATTAACGGTTTAATGGCCCAGAACCGAGCCCAAGGCCCGTCTTTTGACAATTAGTGTATTAATTATATTTATTAATTATTAATTAATTTTTCACATCCCAAAGCCCAAACCCAAGATTGAGCCCAATTTTCCTCCATGGTTCCATTACTCCAATCACTTTGTAAGAGGTACAAAGCCTTATAAAGAGTAGGAACTTTGGTGGTGATCAATGTGGGACAAAGTTTGGAATGTATTACTACTCAAACATCTCCAACAATACCCCACATTTGAGTTGAAATATCATTCAAACCCCACTTCACTTATCACACCCCACATTTGAATGCATATGTTAATGCAAATGTAGCTACTAGACTGTTTATCAAAACTGAGAGAGAATAGACATGATGTGCATCGGGAGAAGTGTCTTTTGGACTTGAACTTACCATAGTGAAAGCATATCGGGTTTACTTGGTGACGCAGTGGATGTAGAAGATCTTGAACTGTTCACCACAACAGTAAACCGAGACAATATGTTACGCACACATCATGTCTGCCACACGTTTATTCATACGGTTGTGTTCATTTTGGTCCTGAACAGATCCCGGATTTCGTAGGAGCTTTAGAGAATTTAAGCCATATCAATTCTCATAAATGCGACCCCATTTACTCCTATATAGGTGACATTAATTAAGAATAGTCTGCCATATTCCTCTTGATAACAAGATATTAATGTCATTAAATGTATAAAACATAACCCTTCTAGCATCAGCAGACAGCACACATTCATCATAAGAATAGGTATTAGTGTGTCCAACTATTGAATCAAACTCAACCAGTTTGCCTATTGAACCTAGACCATGGGATCTCCAATCAGCTAGGTTAGGTTTCCGCCCAGTTTGATTCATTGAATTGGCGTAAGACCCATTCCCCTCGATGTAAATAATATTTGCTCTCTTGGTAGGCCTTTTGTCAAAGGATCAGCTATATTTTCCTTTGACTTTACATAATCAATGGATATAATTCCATTGGAGAGCAACTTCTTAAGAGTATTATGCCGACGCCTGATGTGTCTCGACTTTCCATTGTATACATGACTTTTGGCTCTTGATTGCGCAGCCATGCTGTCACAATGTATACATATAGCAGTCACAGGCTTTGGCCATACTGGAATATCCTCCAGAAAGTTTTTGAGCCACTCGGCTTCTTCTGCAGCCAAGTCCAAGGCTATAAACTCCGACTCCATGGTGGAACGAGCGATACATTTCTGTTTGGAGGATTTCCAAGATATTGCTGCACCTCCCAAAGTAAAAACATATCCACTAGTTGACTTGGATTCTGAAGTGTCAGAAATCCAATTAGCATCACTGAAGCCTTCTACAACAGGTGGATATCTTGTGTAGTTTAATCCGTAGTTAAGCGTATTTTTCAAATACCTTAACACTCTTACCAAAGCATCCCAATGCTCTTTTGCCGGATTACTAGTATATCTACTAAGCCTACTTACTGCATAAGCTAAGTCAGGCCTAGTGGAATTCATTAAGTACATTAGACTTCCAATTACTTGGGAATATTCAAGTTGAGATACGGCATTGCCTTTATTTTTCTCCAACTTGCATGCAGCGTCAAAGGGAGTTGCAGCAGGTTTGCAGTCAAAATGACCAAACCTTCTCAATATTTTTTCTGCGTAATGGGACTGAGTAAGGATATATCCTTCACTATTTCTCTTAATTTGAATTCCTAGAATGACATCGGCTTGACCTAAGTCTTTCATGTCAAAACTTGAATTCAACATTTTCTTGGTTTTATTTATTACATCTTTGTCAGTTCCCATAATGAGCATATCATCCACATATAAGCACACAATAACACAAGATTTATTATAACTCTTTATGTAGACACATTTATCGGATTCATTTATTTTGAATCCATGTGTTAACAAAGTATGATCAAATTTCTCGTGCCATTGTTTTGGTGCTTGTTTAAGTCCATATAATGACTTAACTAATTTGCACACTTTGCTTTCTTGTCCTTTAAGCACGAACCCTTCAGGTTGCTCCATGTATATTTCTTCATCTAGTTCTCCATTTAAAAATGCCGTTTTTACATCCATTTGATGTATATCAAAGTTGTATACAGCCGCAATTGCTATTAACGTCCTTATGGACGTTATGCGAGAAACTGGAGAATAAGTGTCGAAAAAATCCAACCCTTCTTTTTGGCGATAACCTTTGGCTACTAAACGAGCCTTGAACTTGTCAATGGTTCCATCCGCCTTAAGTTTCTTTTTGAAAATCCATTTATGACCAATTGGTTTACTACCAGGAGGTAAATCAACCAATTCCCATGTGTTATTTTCCATAATGGATTCCATTTCACTTTTAATTGCTTCCTTCCATAAAGGAGCCTCGGAAGAAGACATGGCTTCTTTAAAAGTTCTAGGTTCATTTTCGGACAAGTAAGCAATGAAATCTGGTCCAAAGGTTTTGGAAACTCTATTCCTTTTTCCTCTTCTTGGTTCCATATCATTTTGTTGGACACCCGAGGAAGAGGCTTCATCATGACTATGATCATGAATTCTCCTTTTATTAGAACCGGATTCCTTTTCTTTATAAGGAAAGATATCCTCAAAGAATTCTGCATCGGCTGATTCTAATATAGTGTTAACATGTATGTCTGAAATCGAAGATTTCACAACAAGGAACCTATAAGCAGCACTATTGTTTGCATATCCAATGAATGCACAATCAATAGTTTTAGGTCCTAGTTTCGTTCTTTTTGGTAAAGGAACTTGCACTTTTGCTAAGCAACCCCACACTTTGAGGGTTTTATATGTGGGTTTATGTCCTTTCCATAATTCATAAGGCGACTCATCAAATTTCTTTTGAGGAACCTTGTTTAATATGGTATTTGCAGTAAGTAAAGCTTCACCCCACAAATTGTGTGGAAGCCCTGAACTATTTAACATGGAATTAATCATATCTTTGAAAGTTCTATTTTTCCTTTCGGCAACACCATTTTGTTGTGGTGTGTATGGAGCCGTTGTTTGATGTATAATTCCATGTTGTTCACAAAAATCTGAGAAGGAAGTAGACTCATACTCTCCTCCTCTATCAGATCTAAGTGCTTTGATTTTTCTCTCAAGTTGATTTTCAACTTCAGCTTTATATGTCTTAAACATATTCAAAGCTTCGTCCTTGCTATGAATCAAATAAACATAGCAGTACTTACTGCAATCATCAATAAAAGTGACATAATAATTCTTTCCTCCACGAGTTGGTGTGGATTTAAAGTCACAAAGATCACTATGAATTAATCCAAGTAATTCATTTGATCTTTCCAAAATTGACTTTCTAGTTTGCCTAGCAAATTTTGATTCAGTACATGTTTGACACTTATGATTAAAATCAATTTCGAATTTAGGTAATAATTCTAATTTAATCATTCTTTGTATGGAACGAAAATTAATATGTCCTAATCTAGCATGCCAAATATTAGAAGACTCAACAATATAAGTAGAAGCATTTATTTTATTAGCATCATCAATAGCAATTACATTGAGTTTCACAAGGCCATCGGCCACATATCCCTTTCCAACAAACATCCCACCCTTGGTAAGTACAAATTTGTTGGATTCAAATACAAGCTTAAATCCTTTAGCAATCAGAATAGGTCCAGAAACCAAGTTCCTCCTAATTTCAGGAACATGCAGCACATTCAGCAAGGTTAGGCTCTTCCCAGATGTGAATTTGAGTACCACTTTGCCTTTTCCCTCCACTGCAGAAGATGCAGCATTGCCCATATACAGTTTTTCTCCAGGGGCAGCAGGATGGTATTCAGTGAACAGATTTTGGTCAGCGCATATGTGCTTAGTAGCACCCGTATCCATCAACCATTCACTCACATTTGAGACCATGTTGACCTCGGACACAACAGCAGCCAATTCTTCATCAGTAATAGTCATGTTTGCTTGGTTGTTGTTGCTTCCGTTGCCATGATTCCCATCCTTGCGATGATAACAATCTTGTGCCTTGTGACCAGATTTGCCACACACATAGCAGGCGCCCTTAATCTTCTTCAGATTCTTGCCTTTAGGAGCAAGGGCAGATTGTACAAACTGCTTGGGTTTCTGAACCTTCTTCTTCGTCTTGGCCTTGGAGTTTCCTCCCTCAACATAATTAGCATTGGCTTCAAAGGCAGCAACCCCACTAGGACGGTCTGCCTTTCTGTGATCCTCTTCCACTCGTAGCCTCAGAATCAAGTCCTTCATATTCATCTCACGACGTTTGTGCTTGAGATAAATTTTGAAGTCATTCCAAGAAGTTGGCAATTTCTCAATTATGGCCCCAACTTGAAAATGTTCATTGATCTCACATCCCTCAGAGTGCAATTCATAGATCAACTTTTGGATTTCTTCAACTTGAGAGACAACAGATTTAGAATCCAACATAGTATATTTGAGAAACTTACCGATCACAAATTTCTTTGAACCGGCATCATCAATCTTATACTTTTTCTCCAGGGATTCCCACAACTCCTTTGCAGTCTTGCACAAAGAATAAATGTCGTAGAGATTGTCATCCAAACTATTTAGAATATAGTTCCGGCAACAAAACTCAGAATGATTCCAAGCTTCAATTGCCATGACAGTCTCCTTCGTCATTGGATTCTCATTCGACTTCGGAGCCTCTTCCTTGACAACATGAGCAAGATTCATGGTCGTCAGGAAGAACAACATCTTCCTTTGAATTTCTCAGGCTTTTCAGAATACTTAGGACCAGTGCCATTCACAGATTGTTGATCCATAAATTCTGTTTCAAGATTGTTGGAAATAGAACAATGGCAGTATATAAACAATACGAAATAAATTTAAGAAAAATGAAGATCGAGGCTTGCGTACCGCAATGTCCTTGAAACAGAATTTCGTCCCTACTCTGTGCTTGTAGTTCGATGGACGTCTGCTTCACCAGGATTCAACGATCTAAGTCAAAATTCCAGCACCGGAAAATTGACTTCTGGCGAATATGGAGTGTGGTTCTCTCAGTAGGATGGTTTTGGTTTACAGGGATTTGAATGTGAATTTCTGGATGTAAAATGCCATGCAATCGATGAATATATAGAGTATATGGATAAATGACCATAGCAGTATGAGAATGGGATATTATTTGTTGGGAGGAATACATTTGGAAGGATCATGTTGCTCTGGTGCTTCTTCTTCAACCCAGACTTCATCTGAAAGGATGAGTCTGTTGGAGAATAAAATATTAAATCGAAATTTAAAAATAATAATTAATTAACGGTTTAATGGCCCAGAACCGAGCCCAAGGCCCGTCTTTTGACAATTAGTGTATTAATTATATTTATTAATTATTAATTAATTTTTCACATCCCAAAGCCCAAACCCAAGATTGAGCCCAATTTTCCTCCATGGTTCCATTACTCCAATCACTTTGTAAGAGGTACAAAGCCTTATAAAGAGTAGGAACTTTGGTGGTGATCAATGTGGGACAAAGTTTGGAATGTATTACTACTCAAACATCTCAACAATACCCCACATTTGAGTTGAAATATCGTTCAAACCTGACTTCACTTATCACACCCCACATTTGAATGCATATGTTAGTAAATGTAGCTACTAGACTGTTTAACAAAACTGAGAGAGAATAGACATGATGTGCACATCGGGAGAAGTGTCTTTTGGACAGACTTACCTAGTGAAAGCATATGGAGTTTACTTGGTGACGCAGTGGATGTAGAAGATCTTGAACTGTTCACCACAACAGTAAACCGAGACAATATGTTACGCACACATCATATGCGCCACACGTTTATTCATACGGTTGTGTTCATTTGGTCTGCAGACAGATCCAGTTTCGTAGGAGCTTTAGGGAATTTAAGCCATATCAATTCTCATAAATGCGACCCCATTTACTCCTATATAGGTGACATTAATTAAAGAATAGTCTGCCATATTCCTCTTGATAACAAGATATTAATGTCATTAAATGTATAAACATAACCGCTTCTAGCGTAATGAGACCTTTTATATTCATCATAAGAGATAGGTATTAGTGTGTTCAACTATTGAATCAAACTCAACTAGTTTGCCTATTGAACCTAGACCATGGGATCTCCAATCAGCTAGGTTAGGTTTTTCCACTCCAGGATTTGATTCGTGGGTGGCTTAGACCCATTCCCTCGATGTAAATAATATTTCCCTCTCTTGGTAGGCCTTTCGTCAAAGGATCAGCTATATTTTCCTTCGACTTTACATAATCAACGGATATAATTCCATTGGAGAGCAACTTCTTAAGAGTATTATGCCGACGCCTGATGTGTCTCGGCTTTCCATTGTATACATGACTTTTGGCTCTTGATTGCGCGGCCATGCTTTGTCACAATGTATACATATAGCGATCCACGAGCTTTTGGCCATGTTTGGAATATCCTCCCGAAAGTTTTGAGCCACTAGAAGCTCTTCCTGCAGCCAAAAAAGTCCAAGGCTATAAACTCCGACTCCATGGTGGAACGAGCGATACATTTCTGTTTGGGAGGATTTCCAAGATATTCAGCGCACCTCCCAAAGTAAAAACATATCCACTAGTTGACTTGGATTACGAGTGTCGGAAATCAGTGGCGTCACGAAGCCTTCTACAACGGTGGACTATCTTGTGTAGTTTAATCCGTAGTTAAGCATTTTCAAATACCTTAACACTCTTACCAAAGCATCCCAATACTTTCTTTTCTTAGGATTACTAGTATATCTACTAAGCTACTTCTTTGCATAAGCTAAGTCGGGCCTAGTGGAATTCATTAAGTACATTAGACTTCCAATTACTTGGGAATATTCAAGTTGAGATACGGCATTGCCTTTATTTTTCTCCAACTTGCATGCGACGTCAAGGGAGTTGCGGCGAGTTTGCGATCAAAAAATGACCAAACCTTCTCAATATTTTTTACGCATAATGGGGCGAGCAAGGATATATCCTTCACTATTTCTCTTAATTTGAATTCCTAGAATGACATCGGCTTGACCTAAGTCTTTCATGTCAAAACTTGAATTCAACATTTTCTTGGTTTATTTATTACATCTTTGTGAGTTCCATAATGAGCATATCATCACATAAGCACACAATAACTATGAATTTATTATAACTCTTTATGTAGACACATTTATCGGATTCATTTATTTTGAATCCATGTGTTAACTAAAGGTATGATCAAATTTCTCGTACCATTGTTTGGTGCTTGTTTAAGTCCATATAATGACTTAACTAATTTGCACACTTTGCTTTCTTGTCCTTTAAGCACGAACCCTTCGGGTTGCTCCATGTATATTTCTTCCATCTAGTTCTCCATTTAAAAATGCTGTTTTACATCCATTTGATGTATATCAAAGTTGTATACAGCCGCAGTACTATTAACGTCCTTATGGACGTTATCGGCTTGAGAGAATAAGTGTGAAAAAAATCCAACGCTTCTTTTTGGCGATAACCTTTGGCACCTAAGACCTTAGACGTCAATGGTTCCATCCGCCTTAAGTTTCTTTTTGAAAATCCATTTATGACCAGATTGGTTTACTACCAGGAGGTAAATCAACCAATTCCCATGTGTTATTTTCTGTGGATTCCATTTCACTTTTAATTGCTTCCTTCCATAAAGAGACCTCCTTAGGAAGAAGACATGGCTTCTTTAAGTTTCAAGTTCATTTTCGGACAAGTAAACATTCACATCCCCAAAGCCCAAACCCAAGATTGAGCCCAATTTTCCTCTTCTTGGTTCCATATCATTTTGTTGGACACCCGAGGAAGAGGCTTCATCATGACTATGATCATGAATTCTCCTTTTATTAGAACCGGATTCCTTTTCTTTATAAGGAAAGATATCCTCAAAGAATTCTGCATCGGCTGATTCTAATATAGTGTTAACATGTATGTCTGAAATCGAAGATTTCACAACAAGGAACCTATAAGCAGCACTATTGTTTGCATATCCAATGAATGCACAATCAATAGTTTTAGGTCCTAGTTTCGTTCTTTTTGGTAAAGGAACTTGCACTTTTGCTAAGCAACCCCACACTTTGAGGGTTTTATATGTGGGTTTATGTCCTTTCCATAATTCATAAGGCGACTCATTAAATTTCTTTTGAGGAACCTTGTTTAATATGGTATTTGCAGTAAGTAAAGCTTCACCCCACAAATTGTGTGGAAGCCCTGAACTATTTAACATGGAATTAATCATATCTTTGAAAGTTCTATTTTTCCTTTCGGCAACACCATTTTGTTGTGGTGTGTATGGAGCCGTTGTTTGATGTATAATTCCATGTTGTTCACAAAAATCTGAGAAGGAAGTAGACTCATACTCTCCTCCTCTATCAGATCTAAGTGCTTTGATTTTTCTCTCAAGTTGATTTTCAACTTCAGCTTTATATGTCTTAAACATATTCAAAGCTTCGTCCTTGCTATGAATCAAATAAACATAGCAGTACTTACTGCAATCATCAATAAAAGTGACATAATAATTCTTTCCTCCACGAGTTGGTGTGGATTTAAAGTCACAAAGATCACTATGAATTAATCCAAGTAATTCATTTGATCTTTCCAAAATTGACTTTCTAGTTTGCCTAGCAAATTTTGATTCAGTACATGTTTGACACTTATGATTAAAATCAATTTCGAATTTAGGTAATAATTCTAATTTAATCATTCTTTGTATGGAACGAAAATTAATATGTCCTAATCTAGCATGCCAAATATTAGAAGACTCAACAATATAAGTAGAAGCATTTATTTTATTAGCATCATCAATAGCAATTACATTGAGTTTCACAAGGCCATCGGCCACATATCCCTTTCCAACAAACATCCCACCCTTGGTAAGTACAAATTTGTTGGATTCAAATACAAGCTTAAATCCCTTAGCAATCAGAATACGTCCAGAAACCAAGTTCCTCCTAATTTCAGGAACATGCAGCACATTCAGCAAGGTTAGGCTCTTCCCAGATGTGAATTTGAGTACCACTTTGCCTTTTCCCTCCACTGCAGAAGATGCAGCATTGCCCATATACAGTTTTTCTCCAGGGGCAGCAGGATGGTATTCAGTGAACAGATTTCGGTCAGCGCATATGTGCTTAGTAGCACCCGTATCCATCAACCATTCACTCACATTTGAGACCATGTTGACCTCGGACACAACAGCAGCCAATTCTTCATCAGTAATAGTCATGTTTGCTTGGTAGTTGTTGCTTCCGTTGCCATGATTCCCATCCTTGCGATGATAACAATCTTGTGCCTTGTGACCAGATTTGCCACACACATAGCAGGCGCCCTTAATCTTCTTCAGATTCTTGCCTTTAGGAGCAAGGGCAGATTGTACAAACTGCTTGGGTTTCTGAACCTTCTTCTTCGTCTTGGCCTTGGAGTTTCCTCCCTCAACATAATTAGCATTGGCTTCAAAGGCAGCAACCCCGCTAGGACGGTCTGCCTTTCTGTGATCCTCTTCCACTCGTAGCCTCAGAATCAAGTCCTCCATATTCATCTCACGACGTTTGTGCTTGAGATAAATTTTGAAGTCATTCCAAGAAGTTGGCAATTTCTCAATTATGGCCCCAACTTGAAAATGTTCATTGATCTCACATCCCTCAGAGTGCAATTCATAGATCAACTTTTGGATTTCTTCAACTTGAGAGACAACAGATTTAGAATCCAACATAGTATATTTGAGAAACTTACCGATCACAAATTTCTTTGAACCGGCATCATCAATCTTATACTTTTTCTCCAGGGATTCCCACAACTCCTTTGCAGTCTTGCACAAAGAATAAATGTCGTAGAGATTGTCATCCAAACTATTTAGAATATAGTTCCGGCAACAAAACTCAGAATGATTCCAAGCTTCAATTGCCATGACAGTCTCCTTCGTCATTGGATTCTCATTCGACTTCGGAGCCTCTTCCTTGACAACATGAGCAAGATTCATGGTCGTCAGGAAGAACAACATCTTCTGTTGCCACCTCTTGAAATCCAGGCCTTTGAATTTCTCAGGCTTTTCAGAATACTTAGGACCAGTGCCATTCACAGATTGTTGATCCATAATTTCTGTTTCAAGATTGTTGGAAATAGAACAACAATCAATGATAATTTTATTTATGCTAATA
>CM031086.1:26960363-26999045 GCA_018257905.1 Gillenia trifoliata | reverse complement strand
CAGGTGCTCGGCGAAATGCCTCACTCAACAGGAATCAGCAAAATTAGACAGTCTCTCAGTCTAATTTGGGGTTGGATGTTGATGATGTTTTTCCTTAATTATGTGTTATATTGCGTTTAATCATGTATTTAAGCATTTGAAGTTTGATTTTTGCTGAAAAGAGCATTTGGGTTCTGAGTTCTAACTTGTATAATCCAGCTGACAGTGGAAAAAAATCCAAAATGTTGTGGTTTTTGATAATTTAGAATGAGGGATAAAGTTAAATTTTTCTTGGCATTAAGTATTTGGGTTATAGGGGATTGGTTTGCCGTTGCATTTTTCGCAATCTGAAATATTCAGAAATGGCCCTTTTTCGGGTCGTTTGTTTGGTTATTAGTACTGCAAGCATTGTTTTCTGACGTGTTTCATTGTGTCCAGGTATTTCTTTGAAGACTCAAGAACTCTATGCCATTTTTTTCGCTGCTCGCTACCTGGACATTTGCACCGACTTTATATCTCTGTATAATACCGTCATGAAGTTGATATTCTTGGGGAGCTCATTTTCAATTGTTTGGTACATTAGGGAGCACAAGATTGTTCGTAGATCTTATGATAAAGACCAAGACACCTTCCGCCATGTTTTTCTTTTGCTGCCATGTGTCTTCCTAATAATCAATGAGAAATTCACCTTCACGGAGGTTCGTTTGCATATTCTTTTAGTTGCTGTTTATTCATATTTGGTGCCTGTCACTACTGAGCACTAATTCAAACTTTTTGACCGGCTTTGCATCTTTTAGTTTCATCCTACTTAATTTCCTTATATGCTCTATGATAATGTGGATCAGGTTTTGTGGACATTTTCGTTGTATTTAGAAGCTGTTGCTATACTTCCTCAGCTTGTGCTGTTGCAGAGAACAAGAAACATTGACAATTTGACAGGCCAATATGTGTTACTTCTTGGGTACATATTTTCAAAACAAACTTTTGGTTTGCATACCATATCAGATGTTTAGTTTCTTTCATTTCCTAATACATAGCCGCGCAAATTGGCGTCTTCTTCTTAGCTAAAGATTCTTTCTATAAGTTAATTCCTTTTTCTTTTGTTTTTGTGATATTTGGCATATAAATATCCTCTGCTATAGTATCATTTGAAACTGTTTCTAATTCGACATGCTACCTACAAGATTTTATCTATGCTGATAGCGTCTTATGATATATTGTTTTGGTGCTTGAATTGACGTGCTAAATTATTTCTGCAGCGCATACCGAGCTTTATACATTCTCAACTGGATTTACCGCTACTTCACTGAACCACACTATGTTCATTGGATACGTATGACTCTCTCTCTCTCTCTCTCTGGGATTGTATTGATGCCCTTTGTTGTGTATGTGTTCCTGTATGCATTCACTTGCATATTTTCTGTTTCCATTATTCTGTAAAGATAGAGGTATTAGGTAGAGATGTTGTGATTCATGCGTATTGTGCTTGATGATATGCTCAGTGGAGGCAGAACTATGAAATATAATCTCGTGTAATAGAAAAATATTGGAAGGGAAAAATACTTTGCACGCATGTAGGCATCATTTGATGGTTAGTTGCCGGTGAATCCATATTCTGCGTTTTAAAGCAAATGATTATCTTGTGGAGTTTGGTCAAAGGACTATAAATATACAGAACAAGCATACACGCCACTATAACATTCATGTATTGAATTATTGCTTATATGAATATCATTCAAATTCTTTATATTTATACTTGTACTTTGAGACTTAAATTTCTCATTGTATTCATTTCAAATTAGGGGGATTCATAGACCTATTGCTTTAATAAGTAGTGCCTTATATTAGCAACTGTATATCTAGTTTCGTAATGGATTAGGTCAATCAGTCCTATGTGCTTTTGATGTAGGCTATGTAGAGGTTTTGCCAATTTTTCTGTAAAATCTAAAGAAAGTCTCAGTCAAATCTTTCTAGCCTTATGTGCTGTGATACTTTTATAAGCATTGCAGAGCATCATGTTATATCAGTGAGGGTTGTATTGTTCTTTCATAGGTTATATCAGTCAAATATTTCTAGCCTTATGTGTTGTGATGCTTTTTCTCATGTTTAATAGTTGGCTATCCCTTGGTTGTCCTGTACTAATTTGAGTCTCACATTATTATTATGATGCTTTCTTATTCAACTTATGCTCAATTCATGTAAGCTCTTCTTTCTTAGAATTGATTATAACAAATTTGTTGCATTTATAACAGCTTCCTCCCGAGACCCGTATCGAGGAAGTGACTCCAACTGAGTATGTTGGCCTTCATATACTAAGGGTTTACCAAAAGATGGGGAAGGCGGGATTCCGTGATTCGCAACGAGTCAACACGTTGGAGCAGGAAGTGCAGAACCTACAGAGGCAGCTCACGGTTCAAGGCAACCAGATGAGCCATATCTTACAAGTTCGCGGTTCCCAATCCCCTCCCTCCCATATTTTCCTCCGGCATTTCAATAGTTATTTCATTTTAGGATTATAATTTATTTTCAATTGAATATTTTGTACGTACATTTTTTTATATAGTACAATTTATTTTTCTACATTGTTTATTATATTTTATTGTCTTTTAAATATCAATTAATTAATTATATTATTTAATCAAAAAAATTAAAAAATTAAAAAATTAAAAAATTAAAAATTTAGGGCAATAATTATTTCGTCGCCTAAAGATTGCTTAGGCGACGAAAATAGTTCGTCGCCTAAAGTTGCCTTTGGGCGACGAATTTTGGGCGACGAATTAATGGTCGCCCAAATGTTTAGGCGACAAAATGAGACCTTGAGCGACGAAATTTTTTTTGTCGCCCAAGTACTTTTTTCTACTAGTGATAGCACTTGCAGCTATAACAGTACTCATACAATGCGAGAGTATAAATAAATCAAGACTATTATCCTAACCAACAACTGCTAAGTAGCTAGGCAGTGTAAGGAGGGTAGCGCCTCAATTGTGATGATTGATATATATTTATATGGAAATCTCAACTGTTTTTTGATATGTACCAGCATCTTGAATAGAGAGATGCAAATTTGATATCACATTTACATTTCACTTTGGAGATGCTTAAATATACAAATTTTACTCCAACGAAAAAAATGTAAATTTAATCTCATTTATTTTTCTCTTTGACTAACGAAACTCATCACCTCCTAATGATGTAAAAAAAAATGTAAATATACATTTTTATTTACATCTTTCTGGAAAGATATAATTTCATTGCTATTGGAGAGCTTTCCGACCAAGAAAAAATGAATAAAATGCCACTTTCAAGACATTTTGTATCTTCCATTAGAGATGCGGTTCTAATATCTATTCATTCATATATCCACAATAAATTTTGAGGATTAAATAATATACAGTTATTTCTGTGGACATTTTTAAATAACAATATTTGCTTGATAGTATTTAACATTTGCTTTTAATCAATATAGAAGTGGATTATATGAAGATTTGCCTGGGCCAACATGGTGTCCTATTGTGACCATACCGGGGAAATTTCCAAGTAATCCACATGAGCGGGACACTTGATTGAATTTATTTTGAGGATATCAAGATCTTGACCCATTCCAAGTTGAAGGGATTAGGCTTGCAACGGACACTTAATTAATTTGGTAGGGTTACTAGAGTACGTACTAGGGCATGTGACTAAGCATTTTCCATCTCAATATTTGTAAGTTCAGTGACACAGTCTAATCTATATCTCTTTCTTTTTTTCTGTTTATATTTTTATTTTTTACAACAAGTAATGTATATGTGATATGTCTAAGCATTATTTTGCCCCTATTAAGAGATGGTATAAATGCATGATATCAATATCGATCCCCTTTTTGGTATCTTTTGAAACCAAATGAAAAAAAAAAAAAGAGACATGTTTTGTTTATTGATAATCTGTGATTTGGCATATGATAAATTGATAACTATGATTTGATGATAAACATAAAGTAGACAGCACCGCCTTATATTACATCCCATCAACTTGTTGGATAGATCATATGACAAAAACATTGAATAGCAGTCTTAGTTGGGTCTTTCAAATCATTATACATTTTTTTATTAACTTAAATGTATCAAAAACAAGGAGAGGACGTACAGGGTCAAACGTAAAACTCATCAAACCCACGATTCCAATAATACGGGATAAGTCATTTGATGTTCAAAGAGATGCACACCTCGCTCCTACAGAAATATTTGAGAGCAAAAATCACACCATTACTAAGTATTAGTAATTCAGGCATTATAATATATAGGAATTATTGATATACCATAACTTACGATATAGTAAATAAACAAATTCACTTATTGACAATATTATGGATGGACAGTTACACTGAATTTTTTTATAAACTTGATCATTTGATTAATCATGACATGTTGCCAATAACTAAGTCGTAATCATTTGTAACCAATTAGGCACTTAGCTGATCCAATTATGCATAAATTGCCCATAACCAATTAGTCATTGTTTAGAAACCAATAAATTAATGACAATGAACTTCCAAAGTTTTGTTCTTTTAATTAATCTCAATGTACTATCCTTCTGTACCCAACCTTCGATCCTAAAAATTATTTAGTCCTAGTGAGCTCGAAGGACAATTATTTAAACCTTGCCTGTCTACCACACCTGATAAGGCTCAATATTTGTGTACAATTTCTTGTACAATGTACTCATATGACGAATTAATAATTGATTACAATAATCACAATCCTAGTTGTAACATCCCGCAAAAAGTTTGTTATAAAATACTTATGGAGAATATTTTCTACACGTGCGTGTTTATTTCGCACACGTGAGCGTGTAAGTTTACCGTTTTTGCCAGCGCAAAATACTCCCAAAACCCCACTTTTCCTTTTTCTTTTCTTTCCCTTTCTTTCTTCCCCGTCATTTTCTTTTCCCCAATTTTTTTTACTTTTCTCTCTCTTCACCGTGTGTGTGCACAATGCACACCGACGAAACCCGTCGAATCAAGGCGAACAAAAATCACCACCTTCGTTCGACGCCGTGGACTCAACGGTGTAAACCGTCGTCCAAACTCCCAACCGTTTGACGGAACGCAACCGGAAGAATCGGACCTTCCCACCAATTTCCACAATCTAGACCGAGGTGAGGTTTCTAATTACCACCATTGTATTCCTCTCATTGAGTAGATGAATTTTCAGGTCGTTTGCCCGATTTGGTTGAGTTTTGACGTAGACGACAAAGCTACGTTGAACCGCAACTTTCGGGGCAATTACAGGCCATTTCCGAGCTTGCATGACCAATCCAAAGGTACACCGTGATTCTACTCTTCTCCACTCATTTTGATATGTGGCACGTAAAATTTGGCCTTGAAATGAAGAAGTTATGGAGTTTTAAAAATTAAATTAAAACCGGCCAAAAATTCCTAAGGATCAGCCGCACGGGCTGGGCGGCCGCGCGCCGCCGCCGACCGGAAAAAGACCAGAGGTGACCGGCGCTGACCGGGTTTCGGCTGAGTCACGTGAGCCGCGCGTGAGACAGCGCATGGAGCCGCGGCTTGCCGGTCGGCTCGCCGTGTGGCGAGTGGGCATCTTTTTCGATCCCGTCTTCGCGAGGCTACTGCGGATTTACCGTACTACCTAGGGGCAGTACGCATGATATTTTTCGAGGTGTTTTGGACCTCCCGTTGAGCAAACAAGGATAGGTGTAATTAATTAGTTATTTAGTAACCTTTATGAGTTTAATCATTATTACATGATATCTCATAGGTGAGACCAGATTACCGGCCTACTCAGATGGCCACACCCGGCTACCTACAGTGAGTGAGTGGTCTTTGTTTTGATAAATGTATATGTACGTATGGTTTTTTCAATGCTTTCTTCAAGCCGCAGCATAATTCATATCATATACGTTTGTCGAGGTAGAACATTCGTATTATATTGCCATACATGTTTTATAGCACTGTCGTCATCAATGTATCTATAAACACCCCTGTGCATAGTACTCGCCCAGGCTGTGGACTAGCCTTGACGTTTGGAGTAGTCACTACTGGGCATTGGCACACAGCCTTGGATCCATTGTAGTACTTAGCCTATCTCAGGTTGCACTCCAGGCAACTCGAACTTGTGTGACCGCACTTTGTGCACCGCCAAGCATGCTGGGGACTCGTCATCAGAGTACCCCGCCGCATTACTATACCTCAGGTCGACTCCTTGTGGTTTGTTTTCACTTGACTTCTGTGTTTACATATGGGTGAGCATGTCAATAAATCATTATCGGGGAGTACCCGTAGTATTTTCTTATAGTATTTTGAGGTTCATGCTTCATTAGGGTATGATGTGTTTTCAAAAACTATACTTGTTTTCCCAAATGAGGGGTTAGTAGACTCTTGAAAACAAATCTGGCTTTATCAAAACTTTGCTTTTTTTGACCCACTCACCGTTTTATGTTTGCACCCTCCGTGATTAGTTGGCTTGGAGCCGGTGACGTTGAGAGACGCTGTGGTATGACAATGTAAAAAATTCTACTCTTGTAATTATTTTTGTAATCCACCGCTCGTCAAGAACCCTATTATTTTATTACTATTCTTCCGCCCGTACACTCCGTGCACTCACCCTTATTTAATTCTTCCTATTTATTCTTCAATTTTTCTAAATGGCTTTCGTCACCTAACACGGCTCACAAGACTTCCCGACACTCGGCGTGTCCGAAATCGGGATGTGTCATTAGTGGTTCATAACAATTATTCCTCGCATATTATATATATAGCTCGGCAACTACAACCACTACAAATATATATTATAGTAGATTTGATGCTTGATTTTGTCAGTGGAAAAAGAATTAGGAAGCAGCTGTTGTTTCTTGGACCTTTAATTACAATACTTTTGTTTCTAAAAATGCACAATATCAACTCACAACTCATAAAGTAGTTTCCAAAGAGATCTTTCTTCTTGATACTGTTGGTGGTTGTGCTGTATTATTTGCTCCCTTTAATTAAGCAATACTTTTGTTGGTGGTTATGCTGTATTATTTGCTCCTTTCCCCAAGTACTGTTCAAGTGCATGCATGTACAATATTATCATCCATGTTATATTTATATTACATACTTAATTAATAAATTATACCTTGTATCACAATTTCACATAACCCTTACCCTAGCTATTAATTTTATCTTCCAAAAGAAATGTATCAGTTAAAATTCTTCTAATTAAAACAATAATAATTGAGATATGAATGATCACTCATCAAGTGACATACAGTTTTTATAATATATATATATATATATATATATATATATATATGTTTTGGGTATGTGATCCCCACCAAATGTGAATGCAATTAACTTTGTACATAAGAACAGTGCTAACGAGCATAATTAAAAATTCTTAAAGTGGCCGGTGAGGTCACTTCTTCTCTCTCACCTGTACTCAGTCATCTTGTGTCTGAAGAGAGAGTGTCAAATTTGGGTCAACTTAAGCAGATATATCATCAACGATATCTACCTGTTAAATAGTTAAAATTTATTTGGAGTTCACTACAAATTACTGACACTAACAGCCGTACCACTGAATTCAAGACGCACTCAAGATTTTTCCTCACAAATTTTGAAGAAAACGAATCTTTTGGCATCTTATTTCAGGCCCATCAAAGATTTGCAAAAATTCACAGAGATAAAAGGCTGTTCAATCTATCTTTAATCTTGTTAATGTTTCCTTACACCAAAGCAAGAAGCTGGTCTTCCAGATTTCATCTAACCCTCATCACCAAGATCACACACCAGAAGATCATAGGGTTCCTGGGCATGGCGACATGTGGGAAAAAGCCAAGGGTGGAAATTAGCGGTTACTTTGACCATAGCATGATGGATGATCATAACAAGAAGAGGAAAAATGTTGATGCATATGAAAATGAAAGGCAAAGAAGGCAAGAAATGGGCACCCTACATTCTTCACTTAGATCCCTACTCCCTGCTGAATTTATCAAGGTGAAGAACCACTATGTACTCTCTCTCTCTCTCTCTCTCTCTCTCTCTCTCACGGCTCATGGCTAGCTGCAAGAAGGATATTTACATATATTCGTTGCGAAAGCAGGAAAAGTGATCGATTTCGACCACATGAACGAGGCTGTGAATTATATAGCACCTCCAGAATAGGATCAAGATATTAGGACGCCAAGAGAGTTGAGCTGGAAGAAGTTGTCAAATCTAATTAGCCCAAGTACAAGTACTGACCATGGTATTAATAGTTCCCTAGGGGTTTGCCGTTGTTTTCACGGTCCACCCATGTTGCGGTGGAGTGCAATCGTGATCAGTACTAACAGCGGCTTCAGATCGGGAGAGGATAAGTCACCCTTCCTCAATTTCTAGGGTTTGGAAGTGCTTCTTGAACAAGGGCTATGTGTTTTGAGCTGTGTTTCCTCCAAAATAGATGACAGACTCCTTCATACGATCCAGTCCGAGGTAATCTATCAAGTACCCCTAATTTATTGGGCAATATTAGGTTTAGGGTTTGTGTATAAGTATGCTTGAAGTTGCCGATTTTAGTTAAAATTACTGCAATCCCCTTTACTGCATAGAGATGTTTAATTATTTGATTTTCTTCCCAGATAAAAAAAAAAAAAAAAAAAAAAAAAAATTGATTTTCTTCTCAGGTGAATGATCTGGAGAGTATCGATCATCCTGCGCTGGAACAGAAACTAGCCGAAGTGCTTCAACCATCTAGATGAATATCTTAGCACCTTAATAATTGTGTTAGTTCGTTTGGCCTTGGACCCCAGTATGTTGCCCAATCTCATTTTTGTTTTGGAGAAAGTTGCAGTATTGGTCTCTAGACTTTGAACTATTTGGAGTTTTGTCTTTGAACTAAAAGTTTGTGAGTATTAGTTCTTAAAATTGTTACAATGTAGAGCAATGGTCATTCTGGGTAACACCATTAGAGTTTCCATTCCTTATTTGCCCCCTAAAACCCTTTTATTTGAAATTCACTAATAAGTTATAACGGCTCCACACACTGTTACAAGTTTAGGATCAATTACTTATGATTTACTTCAAGTTCCAAAGTCTCAGTTGGGTAAAAGTCCAAGGACCAGTGCTCCACTTTTTCTTGTTTTTTCGGGATCAAATTTGGTGATGACTCAAACGCAAATTTACGATTTTTCTGTGCAATTAGGTTTAAGTACTTACTGGATATCGTTTCAATTAAGCTTTACTAGACTATTGGAAATCAAATAAAACATGTCTGATGATGAAGCATTTTGATCATTTTATATGGAAGGATTCCTTGTAGAAGAACTTCACTTTTGAGCTACAGTATATATCTATGTGTGTTTCATGATGTATTGTTCTTTTTTGCAGGTTTCGGCTTCGTCCCCGCTTGTTTTATTATTTAATAAAAAGTTGGAGATAGGTGGAGGGGGGAGGTCGTTCTATCTTGTTAGCATTTTCTAATCGCCCGAGCTGAATCAAGTGAAGCCATTTTGTAGGTGATTTACAAATCTCTGGTCTTGGTCTTTCCCGATCATCTTGTGCGGGCTTAGAGAATAAAGCTACTTTGGTAGACCAATGGATCAAATTTATATGTAGCCGACTCATCTAATCCATTATCATCCTTTTATTAAAAATAAAATAAATATATATATATATATATATTCATATGTGTGTGTGACTTTGATCTGTTGTTGTCCTTGTGTTACTAGCAAGATAAATGTGACTTCTCTGCCACACAACTTGCAAGTTATAAAATATCACATTACAGTTACTAAGTTAACACAGTATTTAATCTATGGAGTACATTTATCATCAAAATGATATTTTTGGAGGGGAGTATTATTTACTGCATCAAAACTTTATATATATAGGGGGTAGCCAAACTCTGTCTTAGGATAAACACTACTAAAATATATAGGTTGCTGATTTTGCTCTTTGTTCTGAGGCTATTCATGTGTTCTTCGTTGATGGTCACGGTTCAGCGATTTTAAATGGTCGGCCGCTTTATTTGGTGTGTCCATATTAATCAAAGAGCACGAACATAAAATTCGTTGCTAACCTAAGAAGACACGTATTTATGTATGTTTCTGAGCTCCTTGACACAATGATCAGACTTTTTTATTCCAAAAAGCTCATTTTTATTTTGATCAGTAATTGTGAGTTTAACTATGTTGGGATCTGTGTTCTATTCTTTTCCATTTGACATGTCTCTGTATAAGATCATCGCATGTCTTACTTTCATCTGTCTGTATATATGCAAAGTCCTAGCAAGTTTTGTATATGGATGGATGGTGGACATTGCTCACCCATGTGCATGCCCTTGAAGGCCAAGTATAAACCGCAAAGCAATGATCATATTATGCCTTTTTTCCACTTCCAGTGGATTTGTCTACAATACTTACATGTATTTTTATACAATCACCATCTCGACGGCCGATAGTGATTGTATTAAATACATATATTCACATGAATTATATTGGATCAAGCCGTATGATGATTGTATTAAATACAAGTAAGTATTGTAGCTTATCTCTAAATCCAAACATGATATCTTAACTTTCCATTCATAATATAGCACAAAAGTATTTTGATAATATTTACAAATTGAAATGATTTATGTAAAACTTTTTATCCTTCAGTACATATTATCTTTTGATGGGTAAAAGCGAAATCACTCTTCAATACATTATTGCAGATTAAGGGACATTTTGTCTACAATCTTTAAAGGGGCGGA
The DNA here is from genome assembly GCA_018257905.1 of Gillenia trifoliata. Classification (NCBI taxonomy): domain Eukaryota; kingdom Viridiplantae; phylum Streptophyta; class Magnoliopsida; order Rosales; family Rosaceae; genus Gillenia; species Gillenia trifoliata. The sequence goes on along the minus strand of CM031086.1, from coordinate 26,988,357 downwards.
TTCATTTATATAAACTGACTGTTTACAAGTATGAAGGGCCCATCACCACCAACTACAAAATTAATATGTCATGGGCCCATAATTGCCAACTTTGGGCCCATAATCCATGGCCTTCCATTCACTAGTGCGGCTGACAACTTCGTTGTTTCAGCGTTTCTTTCTCGACCCCTAGTAAGACTGCCTGCTCCCTTCGCCGAGTCACAGCAAGTCCATCCATGGCCCCGCAGATGAGTCCATACATGATACAATCGAGATGATAGCATACTCCGAATCTTCATGGTTGAGGAACCCCTCCAAACCTGCTCAACTCCCCTTCTCAACAGGGTTTCCTATTATTCTAACTAATACTTATTTGACCACGCATCAGAAGTCACCAGGTGTCTGAGATTACTTCCGAAAACACAAACTAATCCGGCATATACGATACAGATGAAACGCTAGAACAATTACTTATCGAGCAGCACAAAATTGCTAATTAACGGTTTTCAAAACGTAAGCATCGATCTTTCCTCCCAGGGCTGTATACATGTGAAATGTTATCAATGATCTGTATGAGGGCCATGGGAAGTATACTAAACCATTTCTGGCAAGGAGTCGTCTGCAACTGCAAGCATCATGTGCACGGTGATAAAGCTCATCGACAACATGTAACACAACTGAGCCAATAAGCTATACAGCAAACTCTACCTGGAATAAATTGGTTTTAGTAGACGGAATTTCCCCGAAAGTCCTTTTTAAACGGGATGAAGTTATAAGCGTAATCTTTTAATTTACAGTCGAGCTAAAGGAATCATCATCAACAAGCATACCTTGGCACTGAAAGAAATCACTTCACTTGTAAAGGACGTGATCCCGAAACATAGAAACAACAGCTTCAGATTTAAGGTGAGGTTAGAAATGTTTACCCAGTTTCTCAATAAAAAACATGCCAAATCCCTAAAACTAGAAGCATGCCTAAGAATTATGCTACCTGGTATAATGAGCACGAATCATTTTAGAACGGGGAAAACTACAGCAAAATGGCATCATCACAGGACAATTTATATGCGTTCTTCGTCCACGTTTATCCAAAAAGTTTCCCTCCCAATCCTTTCCAACCACCCAGGTGTAAAATGGAACATATGTAAAAGGCACAGTCAACCTCCAGAAAGCTGGAGACGGGAATCACAAGTACCCCGGCCAAAATTTCAAATGATGATAAAAGCAAGCTGCTTTCTTTCTTTTTCCCTCCTTTGGCTTTAATGGGAGAGGGGTCAACTAAACGAATTTACAGCACCTAGTAGTTCAATTTCTAGAAACTGATTCAAATGAGTAGGGCTGGCCTGTCACAAAGCACGGCCGCCTCCGAAAAGTAACTCTGGAAATCCTGAAAGTCAGTAAAAGAGGAATGTGACAAAAGCTGACGGTGTTTCCATCTTTACACCAAATGATGATTACATACGAAATCGAAAACATTTTGATTTGTAGGCCATACCAGTAAAGATATATAAGCAAACGAAAGAAATTCCACACTAAATTCATTGATAAAAACTAGTCCTTTTCCTTTCTTTCAATACACAAATCATCCACAAAAAATGATGAAGCAATGATCTAGCAGTATACCACCTAATGTTAACCATAAAAACGCAAAATAATACATTAGAAACTCACCGGACGTTTGTATGAGACTTATATGGAACCGTGACTTAGAGGAAGTTGTTAATTCACGGTAGTTTGGTGGTTCCAACTCAATGGTCAAGCATCCCCAATAACCCTCCTTCATCGAAGCCGGCGAGATACACTTTCTGCAAGCAAACCAATGCCACGGTAATGCAAAGGACTCGTTGTTCTGATCCAAAGACTGAATGGACTTATCAACAAGATCAACAAGCTTCCCCGAGCGGGCAAGATGGCGCGCCCACGATAAATACCAATTTCTTTGAAATTCGGACAGAGGCGACTTGTGACCTCGCTGGCGCCTTCCGGCTATAAGAACCAATAAAAAAATCCCAAACTATAAACATCCCACTTCAGACGGATCACCACCATCACCGCATATTCAGGGGCAACATAACACACTGTCCCTCTCATGCTCGGAGTACTACTCATGGCGCCACTTCTTGGAATTTCCCGGAATCATGGCTAGCATTACGCCGCATTCCGTCCAACCACCAATCAATACTACTCACACTCCCCCAACTCTTGCTCCTACTGTTCTTCTTGATCTTCTTCTTACTCTCCGCATACAATTCCTCGTCGCGTGACCACCCACTATCATTCTCATCAAAGCTCATTCCTTTCGGTTGCTTCTTGTCCTTCTTTTCTTCTTTCTGGCAAGCTCATCACAGTACTCCTCCTTCCACCATTCCCGGCAGGCCTTTCTTTTCCTCCTTGTCTGATTTCTTCATTCTTTCTCGTCCATCGACACCACCATTCCAATCTCTTCTTATTCTTCCTCTAACTTTCCCAACCATTCTACATTCGAACCGGAGGCAGTAGTTCCAACTGGCCTATCAGTCCCAATCTCATTCCCAATCCACTCCATCACATAGTCCTTCACTCCACTCTCCTGCCTCCACCACCAATCCTTATTTACCCTGCTTCCTCCCTCCTCCAAATTCCCCTCTGGAGACACTGGAGACGGCGGTGTCATCGGAAGTCTCCGGCGAAAACCGAAACAGGACTCCTTTTCACTAAATCCTCCGGCGACTGATCAACACCCACATTCAAATCCTCAAACCCAGCTACGTCACGCTCTCAGTTTCCTCCACCACCGACCCATAGTCACACCCGCCATTCCCCTCCAGCTCCTCATTCTTCGGCACGTCATCAATCTCAATCACTACCTGATTCTCCAATATCGCTTCGCGAGCCTCGAAATCGGCGACCTTGGTGGGCGAAGCCGTCCAGCAGCACATCGGCTTCACATCGCCGTGGGATTAGCGGCGGGTAATCCAACTCATGAAGATATCTCAGCCCTTTCGCTACGTCAACGGCAATTGAGAATCTTTTTCCTCCACTCCATCAATCGGGCACTTCCTCTTAACAGCGCGTCCTGCAAATTCCCGTTACTCGCAACCGTAAAAAGACCATACGCCGCCGTTTCGGGTCGGAGGAGAATCCGAGTACCGAGACGACGAGTGGAGAATCGAGCTAGAGGCTAAAAGAGCTGTTCTGGAACTCGCGCCGCTCTGGAGCGATCCGAGTCCAGCCGAGCTTGACGGCGACGTCTTGGCGGGTGTGTGGATTGTGCTGAAGAATATGGACCCGACGTTTTACGAGGTGGCGCGTCGGAGAATGAGTCAGGGTCGCGCGGCGGAGGACGGAGTAGGAGAAGCGGTGGGGAGGCTGAGTCGATTCTGGGGTGGTCCGCTTCCGGTAATTTTCGGAAGCAGACTACGAGGAAGAGGAGGAGAGAGAAGGCGGTGTGGCGGAGGCGGCGACGAGAGGGTAGGGAGGCGGCTGCTGCTGGCGAGGGGTTGGGGAGGAGCCAGGGCGATGGCGATGGCGATGGGGATTGAAGGAATTGGCGCATCGGGTTCCAAAACGACATAAAGATTGAGATCACTTTGGAGTTCGTTTAAGAGTGAATCTCGCGAATTGCGACAGTGAAAGGAGTTGGAAGGAAGAAGAAGAAGAAAGTGTTTGGAGTTGTTGACACTGTTTCGTATTTCTTGTGCCGTGAATTAATATCACTCGAATTTTTATGTGATTCATTTGGTTCGGGAGGATTTTATTTATTTTATTTTTTTTACGAAAGAGGATTTGATTTGTTTTTTCTTTTTTTCTTTTTCTTTTTAATATATTTTTTCTTCTTTCTCGTCACTTCCTTTTTACTTTTTACTAGCTGGGCATATTTGGCGCCCGCTGTTGAGTTATTTTACCTTCCACTTGTATTGGTTTTAAACTTTTTCCACATAAAATGTTTCTCTATCCACATATAATGTTTTTTTTTGTCCATTGATCTTCTTAATTTTTATTCAATCTACAGTCTAAATAATCATGAAATGTGGAATGAAAAAAAATGATGTATTGATATTAGCTTTTCTTTTCACAATATCATTTTTTTATGTATAACACATGAACTAAAATGATTTTGAATTAATTCAACACTTGAATGTATGGAAAAAAAAACATTATAATAAAATTCTTTTACAAAAATAATGGAAGGTAATAAAAAGTATATAAATGTTACAATAAAATGCATTAATGTAGTCCATTTGATACTCATTCTCTCCTCATATATGCTGCTTGAAATGAGTAAATTATAAAATTGGAGTAGCCATTTGAAGTAAATAAATATATGGTTGATGCTTAGTTGCTATCATATCAATAGTTGTAATGAGACGAACTATGAATTTATATATTTTTTTTTTTTCCAGGGATGGGTTTGTGTTTTCTTGTTTATTATTAACAGAGATTTTATAAAGATTTAAGTAGATAGGTTATGAATTTGAATATTAATATGAAGTTGACTGTAACGGGTTTTTATTGTTGACTGAAAATTGTAATTATTTAATTAAGTTGGAGACAGTACCAATATCATATACTAATATGTATTAGGACCTCCTTCCCTTCAAAGTCTTTGGTTCCATTAGCTAGGTAGGTTTGACAATTTATTTCTCTCGAAGCCTATTGCCTCACATCTTTATTAAAATGTGTTATTCGATAATGTTTATCTAGCGTAATTTTCCTCTTGCCAACCCGAGCGAGCATTCAAATATTTGTCCTACATTCTAAGAAGAAAGAAGAGAGACTTGTTCTTACGCTCCCAAATCAGGAAGAAATGAAGCTAATCTTCTCGGGTCGGTACCCCACCAACTCGAGGGTTGCTTTTGTAGGGTCCAAATGGCGTTCGTAGTGCATTATTTTCACTCACTCTCTTTTATTTCTAACTTAGAAATTTCGTGCTTCCATCTTCCTAGTTATTGAACTTAATTATCGATTACGTGCAATAAATAGAGTTTCCACTTTCTATATATTATTGTCATAAATAATGTCCTAAAAGTTTGAGTAATGCTAGGATTAACTTTTAAACTATATTTTATAAATCATGGGTTTATTAATTTCGTTGTTGACGATTGAATTATTACTTAAGTATTAATTAACGTGTTTATTTTTTATTAGTGACACATCACATAGTTTATAAATATGATCTAAAATTAGTCTACCTAACATTACTTCCTCGAAAGTTTAGACGAAATTCGTTTCCAGAAAATACAAACAAAGCTGGTAAGCATAAATCCAAATAAAATGAATACTAAATAGAGAACGATGGAAGAATATACAAATTATAATATAGAAATACAACGGTGATCGGCCACAACCGATCTGTCACTTGCCTGCAGAAACAAAAAGTTCCACAAACCAGGAAAACACATACCATCAACTTTCCACACTTTCCACGTGGCTACCTAGCTGTATATCCTCTTCCAGTGTACAACGTTGCACCGTTTATGAGATTATCACACGTGAAAAGAATCCATCATGAGGTTGGATTCCTTGCTCCAAAATTCTATGGTTCTTTCTGACTATCTTGTTTTTAATCGGTAGATAACTATTATTGTAATTTTAATTTATTCGTTATTTTTAAAATGACCAGCGCTTTTGTAGAACGACAAGTTATTTTTTATAATTCACTAGATTTTTACTAATTTATTCAAAAACATTTTCAAAAAAAAAAAAACGTTTTTAACTATTTTAAAAATACTTCCAAATGATCTCTTAAAAGTTGTAATTTTTGAAGTATCGAATATTGGAGTATACTAAAAGTCCATTCTGCTGTTATTTAGAATTATCTTTTAATTGTACAAAGGTGAAAAAGAATTAAATTGGGATTGTTTTAGCGGGCATGTTGGAGGCAAAGAGTTGTGCCAAAATAAAATGTCCATGCCACTCTTTTAATTTAATGTCTATTTGACTTTAATTGACAAAAATAAGGTGAACTCGAGACTAAACGGCATAAATATGACGCTTTCAAAGACAAAACAGACAAAACTAGTTTCAAGGGGTAAAATGAAATTAAATGACGCTCTCGAGAACAAATAGATTAATAAGGCTTAATAATCAATTATCTAACCGTTAAAGATTTCAGTGAATATATACTTCAATTTATACTAAAAAAATTCAGGCTCTAAGATTACGAATTTACGATTATCCTTGTGATGAATTGATATATATGGCATAGCTCGTTTGAACTTTATTTAGATTACATAAGTTTCGTTTGGTCAGACTTGCGTACCTTTGAGCAGATTACAAACCCATTTTATCCAAACGATCCTCCAAGTTTCCAACTACTCCACCCCACACTTACACTCAATGATTGAGCCACACGACCCTTGCATAATTTAACGTATATCACAAGGTTTATTAGGTTACTTAGAAAATTAAAACCTATTATTTGACTATATTATTTCCCTTTGCCCAAATATTTTTATCTGTTAAAAAAATATGGATACCACTCAAACATCATACAAAGAAGACTTTTTATTGTTAGCCTTACATATTTTCTTTTTCTAGTTGAAATAACTACAAACCTTATAGTTATAAAGTCATAAAGGCTATAGTAAACTTGTCTCTGGAGAAAATTCTATATAAAGGGATTGTATTTATCAATCGTGTTCACTGCATTCTCTCCTTTCACAAGTACAAAATAATAAAATGTATGTACAATACTAGTTTTTTTGCCTATTTGTGATCCATTTCTCTCATTTCCTATATCCATTTCTCTTGTCCTATTTATTTGTAAAGAAAATAAAACAATGTGATACATCGTCCTGTTACACTTCACCCCAGCCAAATTTTTTTGCCTATTTATAACATCATTGTTCCCTTCGGAGTTTCGTTTCTTTTGCCCAAGCTTCTATTTAGCACGAGAAATGCTATTCGGACTCTGAAACATTTTAGAGAGGCTGAATAGCAACCCGCGAGTTGGAGACAAATTACTTGATGCCGATGGACGGAAGGTCAGAGACCAATGCTCATGGGCCCTTCTCGGACTCGGACTCATCATCAATGGGCCTTACACACTTCCAAACAACAAAATTCCTTACGTTTTTAGGCCTCCTGACTCCAAAGCCTCAAGTATGCCACCACACCACAGTGAATAATAAACCAATGGCTGCTGCTTCTTCAAGTAATCAACATCAAGTTTCGGGCAATAAGCAGCTCTGGTTCGAAATCAATCAACACCTTCATCGACGCTCAGGTGCTTCGAAAGGCGACGACCTTTCGCAGCTACTGACAGCTATTAGCAACTCAAGACTTTCGATTGTCGTTTTTTCTCAAAACATGTAAGTAATTTGTCCCAAAAAATGTCTCTAATTTTGAAGTTTTTTCCTTTTAGCATTTGACGTTGTAGGCATTTCATCCTAGATTGCTATACTTTATATATATGCGTGTGTGTGTGTGTGGGTTTTGTGTAATTTCTTAAATCCAAAGCAAAGGGGAAAAAAAAACAGAAAGAAAGAGCCAAAACAAACACATGCACAAGATCATCTTTCACCATCGGCAATCAATCTTGTGCTTGCTACTGGCCCTCGTCCTCCTCCTTCATCTGGCCCTGGCCGTCATTGGAAATATGACGTCTTCCCTCAACTTTAGAGGCGAAGACACTCGCAAGATCTTCATCGGCCATCTTTACAAAGCTCTGGTCCAGAACTCAATCAGAAGTGTTCATGGATGCCGATGATCTTAGAAAAGGCAACGACCTTCGCAGCTAGTGGCGGCTATTAATGACGCAAGGCTTTCGATTGTAGTTTTTCTGAGAACTACGCTTCTTCAACGCGGGTGCTTGAAAGAACTTGTCCATATCATGGAATGCATGGATGAAAAGAAGCAGATAGTGGTCCTCATTTTCACCAGCTTGATCCATCTCATGTTCGTAAGTTGACGAGAAGTTTTGAGGAAGCTTTTGCTCAACATGAACACGATTCTAACACCGACATGGAAGAAGTAAAGTGGAGCTGGAGGTCCGCCTAACTAGAGCCACCAATTTAAGTGGCCGGGATTCACGGAACTATGAGTAAGTTTTGTTTCCTTGTTTATATTCTTAATTACGTTCAATTTCCTACAACTTCACAAACAATTTTCATAAGTTTTTCATTTATGATGTTCATACATATGATATTAAGGGAGTGATGCTGCTCAGATTACTTCTTTTCTCCATATATGCTAATTGTTCCTTAACTTGTGTTTTATTATCTGTTTAGTTAATGTTTTATGGTTAATATGGATCCTGTAAACCATAGCAAGAAGGTTTAGACATTTTTTGGTAACAAACAATACATCAACTTCCATGATGTGTCTAGTTAATCGTTAATTGTTCAGTGTTATTGCATCATTATATATTTACTAGCAATCGTAGGACATTACAGCATGCTCACTTTATAATACTACTTTTTCAAATTTCACAGGAATGATGCCAAGTTTATTGAGGAAATTTTGACGTAAAGGGAACTGGTATACGGAAAGACAACAATCATGGACCAAGGGGTCGTTACCGCCCAAAACAGCAATGTTTCACCACTTTGGGGGATTTGGCTCAGTTTCGTAGCACTGCACCTTTGATTGATGTCATGGACTCAAACTATGAGCAAAATGAGACAGTGGCTGATGGGGAATCCCTCCTCGTCTGGAGCGACGATTCAGATACTTCGAGTGATCTTGAGGAGTCAATCTATAGGAAGATGATAAGGCAGAAACATTTGGAGTTCCTTGAGGGAGAGGGAAGTGGTATGCATGAAGACAACAATCATAGACCAACAGGTTCCCGCCCTTCCAGCACTATGGGGGATTTGGCTCAGTTTCGGAGCACTGCACCTTTGAGTGATATGGTGGACTCGTACTCTGAGGAAAAGGAGGTGGTGGATGTTGGGGCATTTTTGAGTGATTTTGAGGAGTTGAGCTATAAGGAAGAGGATGAGAAGGAGGAGAAGGCAGTGGCAGCCTCCAGGAGAGGCGGGAGGATATGGTGTTGCATGTGTGGGGCGCGGGGTAATGGGGATTGAGGTATTTGGTGCATCGTCACCACCCAAACTACATGAAGAGAAAGTTGAGTGAAATATTAAGACTTCGGACTTGGGAGGAGGAAGAAATGGTGATTTGCTGGAGTGGAGTTTGTGTATGGCTCTTATATTTTGGTTTTTCTCCTTTCTCACGCTTTTCTTTCATCTGTGGCTGGTGCGTGATCAGTATTTACTTACCCACATGTATTGCGAAGTTTTTTTTTTTGTTTTTTTGGATAGGGTATGTATTGCGAAGTTTGAGGTGTTTCCAGAGATTGTCGAAGAAATGGAAAGATTAAAAGGTCCTGATTTGGATGGAACATCGATCAGAGAGCTTCGGGCATCAATTGTATACTTCCGGGGCGAGTGTCATTAAATTTGAGCAGCTGCAAAAGCCTTATCTTTCTTCCAGACTGTATCTGCAATTTGGAAATCTTCAATGACTCACTCTCATCGGACTTGTGGTACTTGAAGTGACATGATGTAGAGCGAACTGGCTCAGTTTCGGGGCACTGCGCCTTTGATTGATATCGCGGACTCAAACTATGAGAAAAAGGAGGCGGTGGCTGAGGTGAAATTGGGTCCTCTCCTTGAACAGCTATCATTCAACAATTTGATTGATTTTGTGGGGACTGGCTACAGTGCTCGCAAGCATTTAATGCTCACACCAATCTCACCCTCCTTTCCCCTCTCTCTCCTCTCTCCTCCCTCATTTTAATGGTGAGATCGGTGTAAGCATTCAATACTTGTGAGCATTGTAGCCTACACCGATTTTGTGGGCTCAAACTAGGAGGGAAAGTCTTTGTAACGATTATTTCAAATTCCTCCTTCTAAAATGTTCTTCTTCACTTTTAACTAGTTTTTTTTTTCTAAATTCCTCGGTACTTACAAACCCCTCGTCCAAACATAATCCCAAGAGTATATACAAATACGGACACTAAAATATAAATCAAACCTGAAAGTAACACTAGAAACATCCAAGAGGCATTCTTCTGAAGAGGGAGATGAAATAGTTGAGGCAGTTGTTGTTCCTCCTCTTCCAGATTATCCAATCTCAAATTTGTTGGTGGAATAAAACTTGCCATGGAAATGTTACGAGTATTTTTGAAATTTTGATATCTGAGTATTTTTTGAGTGGGAAATTTTATGTGAACATACAAAACTAGCATCAGTATCACAAGGTGTACAAAAATTCGGGAAACATGTAAAGAGTAGCAGTCACAACAAAACATGTACCAAGTAATATATCCAAATCATGTCTCTAATTTGTGTTAAATTTTAACCTTTTACCATTTGGGATATTTTTTTTCGTGCTCGATTCACCATTTGGAAAAAACATCTCTCTTCACACCAAACATCTGTCATCTCCTCTATTTTTCTCTTACAATTAGAGGAGATGAAGGAAAATATACTTTCACATAGGACATAGCCCACCATTATTGACTAATTAACACATGCAAGCGACCTTAAGATCTGGTTGGGTCCAATTGAAACCAATTTTTTGGGCTCACTCCTACATTGGTCCAGCATGCTAATGCCTTTATTCTTCATCCTGGAAGCAATTTATTTTCCCGAACCAATATTTGACATCTGGTTGCAGAGGACGTTCGAACCTGGTTGGCCGAATGTTGTGGCTATAGTTGGTTCAGAGAGTAGCGGCCGTGTAATTGTTAAATTTTCGGTTGAATCTGGCCGAACGTTTTGCAAACCAAGATCTTCTCAAAACGGAAAATGACAGTTAAATATTAGAAAAATGGTGCCATGCTTACCTAGATGAAGACGTCTTCATTGTCCATTCTTCAAAAAATAGTGGCATGCCTCTTCTTCATTGTCCAACCTAACGCCCCCACCCAAAAAAAAAAAAGGCCTAGGGCAAAAAAACAAAGAGACAAAAGCCAAACAAAAACAAAATGACACATATTGCACACGATGATTCCAAGGGAATCAATTCCTAGTTAGAGTTGATGATTCCAAGGATGAAACATGGATCAAACTTGTGCTTTGCATTGCGACTAGTAGGCTAGTCGATCATTTTTCACCAGCTGCAATCAATCTTGTGCTTGCTAATGGCTTATCCCTCGTCTTCTTCGTCTGGCCCTGCCCGCCGTTGGAAATATGATGTCTTCATTAATTTTAGAGGGAAAGACACTCGAAAGATATTTGTCAGCCATCTTTACAAAGCTCTGGCTCAGAACTCAATCAACACCTTCATCGACGCTGAAGAGCTTAGAAAAGGCAACGATCTTTCGCAACTACTGTCAGCTATTAACAGCTCAAGGCTTTCGATTGTAGTTTTTTCTCAAGACTATGCTTCTTCCACATGGTGCTTGAAAGAACTTGTCCAAATTCTGGAATGCATGGATACAAAAAAGCAGATTGTGGTGCCTGTTTTCTACCAAGTTGATCCATCTCATGTTCGTAAACTCGAGGGAAGTTTTGCAGAAACTTTTTCTAAACATGAACAGGATTCTAATGCCAACATGGAAGAGGTGCGGAGCTGGAGGTCTGCCCTTACTAGGGCCGCCAATTTATCTGGCTGGGATTCGCGAGCTTGCAAGTAACTCTCACTTCTTTATACTCTAATTAATTAGTTTTAGGATTTTAGTTAAAACTAATATTTGATGTTGTTGATACATATTTTTGATGCTGGTACAACAAGTAACCCGGCTAGATCTTTGTCATCTATGAAAAGTTAAGAGCAAACTGATTCATACAATTGTCCCAAACATAAAATTAATTTGTCCAACTGTTACGACTTGATCTGATTCCTTTACAATACTCCTTTTCAAATTTCTATAGGGATGATGCTAAGCTTATTCAGGACATTATACAAGATATATTCAAGAAAGTGATCAACATCTCATCAAGTGAAAAGAATGGCTTGGTTGGAATGGATCCCCACTTACGAAAAATGGATTTACTGTTATGTCCTCGGGTGGATGATGTTCGTGTTGTCGGAATATGGGGTATGGGTGGTATAGGGAAAACCACCATAGCTAGAGCTGTTTATGAGCAAATCAAGCATCAGTTTGAAGGTCGTTGCTTTCTTGAAAATGTCAAGGGACGTTTCCCAACAGTTGATGCAGGTGAAGCACCAGTAGATATGATGGCAGAACTTCTATCTAGTATCACAAACAACAAAGTTTGGAGTTCAGACATTTTGAGTAATGGTTTCCAGGTGATGTTGGAAAGGTTACGTGACAGGAAAATTTTACTTGTTCTTGATAATGTGGACAATTCAGCCCAAATTGAAGCCTTAATTGGAAAACAACCGTCATTTGGTGGTGGAAGTCGAATCATTATAACAACTAGAGACAAACAATCAGTAAGTAGAGTTGGTGACATATATGAGCCCGAGTTGTTAAACGATGATCACGCACTTGAACTCTTTATGCAGTATGCTCTCAGTACAAAGCAACCCACAGGAGAATACAATGTTCTGTCAAGCCATTTCATAAAGTATGCTCAAGGTCTGCCTTTAGCACTTAAAGTCTTGGGGGCTTTTCTTGATAACAAAAGCGTACTTGTGTGGAAAGACGAGTTAAAGAAAATAAGGAGAAATCCGCATGGGGGAATTCAGAAAGTTCTTAGAACAAGCTTTGATGGACTAGATGGTTTACAAAAGGAAATATTTCTAGATATTGCTTGTTTCTTTAAACAAATGAAAAAAGACTATGCAACAAGAATTATGGAGGGTTGCGGCTTCCATCCCCATACTGGATTAGATGTTCTAGTTGGTAGAGCTCTTGTCTCTATCTCATGTGATGGTATACTCGAGATGCATGATTTAATAGAGGAAATGGGTTGTGAAATCGTCCGCCAAGAATCTATCAAAGAGCCTGGGAGGCGCAGTAGGTTGTGGAACAATGAAGATGTTCACCATGTGTTAACTCAAAATACAGTGAGATATTTATTATATGATCATGACCTCTTTTTATCTTGTGTGGGCACAAAACATGCATTAGCTTTATAATCTTTAAAGTTTAACTTTTTAAGGATACTTGTACTCATTTAGTTTGCAATCTTTGGTTATCCAGGCCACGGAAGCAGTTGAAAGCATGATCGTGGGTTGGCCGAACTCAGAAAATGTGGTAAACTTAAACGCAGCTTTTGTTAAAATGACGGAACTAAGACTGCTCAGAGTTCATTCATACTATGATCAATGGCAATGTGAGAATCTAAAGTTTCTTTCTGGAAAGTTAAGTTGTCTTTTCTGGCACAAATGCCCCCTAAAGTCTTTGTCGTCCAATTTTAACCCGGAGAATCTTGTTGACCTTGACATGCTAAATAGTCACGTTGAACACCTTTGGAAAGGAACTAAGGTACAGTCTTCATTTACATATGTTCCTTCAAAATGGTTTAGCTCTTAGATGCCTTGCTATGTAACACATGTTTTCCGGGATGTGTTTTTACAGCCTCTAGAAAAGTTGAAAAGTATCAATTTAAAGGGCTCTCATCTCCTAAAGGAAACTCCCGACTTTACTGAGGCGAAGAATCTTGAGAAACTAATTCTTGATGGTTGTACAAGTTTATCTGAGGTTCACCCATCCATTTCATCCCTTGAAAAACTTGTCCTCTTGGATCTAAGTTGGTGCGGCAAACTCGAGAATTTTTCAAGCAGCATTTGTATGAAGTCTCTTGAAAGCTTTAATCTTTCTTTTTGCTCAAGACTTCAGAAGTTTCCAGAGATTTTAGAAGTTATGGAGAAGCTTTCAGAGCTTTATTTGCAAGGGACTGCAATAAAAGAATTGCCCCGTTCAATTAAAAATCTTACGGGGCTTGTTACTTTGAACCTTGAATATTGCAGAGAACTTGTGATTCTTCCAAGCAGCATCGTTCAACTCAAGTCCCTTAAATATCTTAATCTTTCTGGTTGTTCAAAGCTTGAGGCCTTTCCAAAAAATTTAGAAAATATGGAAGGTTTAAGAGAGCTTTTCTTGGATAAAACATCTGTTAGAGAGCTTTGTCCATCAATTTTATCTCTTAGAAACCTTGAGAGGTTGAGTTTAGAGCAGTGCAAAAAACTTCATAGTCTTCCAAGCATCATTCGTATGAGATCTCTTCGAACACTTAGTCTTTCAGGGTGTTCAAATCTTGAGAAGTTTTCAGAAATTCCTGAAGTTATGGAGAACCTATCAGATCTTTATTTGGATGGAACTGCAATTAAAGAACTACCCTCATCAATTGAAAATCTTACGAGGCTTGTTACTTTGAACTTGAAGGATTGCAGAGAGCTTATGATTCTTCCAAGCAGCATTCGATCTCTCCAAACCATTAACCTTTCTGGCTGCTCAAATCTAAAGAACTTTCCAGAGTTTCTAGAAGTTATGAAGAACCTGTCAGAGCTTCATTTAGATTGGACTGCAGTTGAAGATTCATCAATTAACAATCATAAGAGATATCGTCGAGCCTTTGGGAGCCGAAATGTTGAGAGCTTTCCTGAGTTTTCAGAACATATGAAGGATCCATCAGGGCTTGGTTTATATGGGATTGCAATTATAGAATTGCCCTCGTCAATTTATAACCTTACGGGTCTTGTTACTTTGACGCTACGACATTGCAAAGACTTCAAGGGTCTTACAAGCAGAATTTGTCAACTCAAGTCCCTTAGTTATCTTTCTCTTTCTGGTTGTACAAAGTTTGAGGTGTTTCCATACATCTTTGAAGATATGGAACGATTAACAGGTCTTGATTTGGATGGAACATCAATCAGAGAGCTTCCGCCATCAATTGTACGATTTCAGGGGCTACTTTCATTAAATCTGAAAAACTGCAAAAGCCTTGTCTATCTTCCAAACAGTATCTGCAATTTGTTAAGTCTTGAATGGCTCACTCTCAGCGGGTGCTCAAAGTTTTCTAGATTGCCTGAGGACTTGTGGTATTTGAAGCGCCTTGACGTAGAGGGAACTGGCATACATAAAAACAACAATCATGGACCAAACGGTTCCCGCCCAAAACAGCGATTTTTCAGCACTTTGGGGGATTTGGCCCAGTTTCGGAGCACTGCACCTTTGAGTGATGCAGGGGACTCAAGCTGTGAGGAAAAGGAGGCGGTGGCTGTCGGGGCTATTTTGAGTGATCCTGAGGAGTCAAGCTATGAGGAAGAGAAGGAGAAGGAGGCGGTGGCTGTTGGGGCAATTTTGAGTGATCTTGAGGAGTCAAACTATAAGGAGGAGGAGGAGGAGGAGGAGGAGGAGGAGGAGGGGGAGAAGGCGGTGGCACCCTCCAAGAGAGGTGGGAGGATTTGGTGTTGCATCTGTGGGGAACTTGGCACGAAAACTACATGAAGATTGAGTTGAGTGAAAATAGTAAGACTTCGGACTTGGGAGGAGGAAAGAAACGGAGATTTGCCGGGGGTGGAGTTTGCGGCTCTTTCGAGTTTTGAGTTGGTGGTTTCTGTATTTTGTGCCGTTGATGAATCACTGATTTTTGGTGTGTTTTGTTTTGATTGCTCTTGTATTTTGCTTTTCGTTTATCACTACGTATTGCGAAGTTGGCGCCTGTTCGTTAACTATAATTTTATCCGTTATATTATCACAAAACTTGAATTTAAATTTGTATTAATGGGTTTCTAGATTGGGTTGGATATCGATCTATCTCTTGGATCGATTATGCAACGTTTGGAGTTGGGAGAGAGCTTAAAATTCGAGTTTGAACCAAAATTCCAGATCAGATCGCGAACGCTGGTTTGCCGAACTCTTATCTGCCGAAAATTAATGCAACCAAATCGGTAGGCTGGTACCGAACATTGGTGGTGGGGTATTTTTTTTCCCATATTTTTTTTTGAAGTTTTAGGCTTTTAGCATTATTTTCTATATCTAAATTTTTATGTAGCTAATTTACAGTTGGGATTCTGATAAGAATTATTATTCTTACTCATTCTGGATGGATTGTTTATACTTTTTATGAAAATAATTTTGTAATTGAGATATTAAATAGATAAATGTTGGGTGTGATTAGAGCTTCCTAAGCATATTATGAAGGTAAATAATTAAGATTTATGTGATACGACCAGTCCCGGAATTTATGCTATTTTATTCTCGAAAGTGGGAAATGACCAAAATGCTCCTGGTTGGGCAAGGGTTGACTTCTGGTTGGCTTTTGTGTCGTGACATGTATGACCAATTTCTTAGTAATTTCTTGCTGTACTCGTCGATACGAGCGTGTGGACGTGAACGTGACGAAATTCGGAGTTCGAATGAAGATTCTACGGGACGTTAATCCTAAAGGCATTCCCGTAATTTTAATTGTTTCATAATTTGGGCTTTGGGCCCAGTGAGCCAGTAAGCCCATTTCCATCACTGTTTTTCCCTCACTCTCTGTCTACTCTCCCTCAGTCTTTGTCTCCGCAAACCCACACTCTTCCTTCCCGTTCACTTTTCTTCACCGAGTCAACTTAGTGGCTTTGCCACTTTCCACTGAGACTCACCACACCTTTGTGACACCCAAACCACCTCTAATTCACCAGGACAAACCCAGCAACCCAAACTAGAAACCCAGAACCTCGACTGCTCTAACTCTGACGAAACCTCGAGATTTTCTCGGCGAGTTTCCCAGTGAAATTGACCTCGATCGACCCTGTTTTCTTCACCAATTGAGTCCTAGAGATTCCTAGAACATTTTCCAAGTCATGCATGCTGGAATCTACCTTGAAACCGATGGTTTGGAATCGGTCACTTTTTGGGCCGAGACTTCTCTTCGATTTTTCGGCCATCTCTGGCCATAATTGGGTCCCCAAATAGGTAAATTTATATTCGTCATCTTCCTAGCTTCATTTTGACATATTACACGTGAAAAGTGGTTGAGATTTGACTGATTATTGTGTCTTTGAAGAATTTAGGCAAAATTCCCAAGTTCCGGCGAGACTCCGGCCGGCAAACGGCGATCGGCGGCGGCGACCGGCGGCCAGAAGTTGCAGCGGTGACTGGCGAGCTGACGTCAGCAAACCCGGTTCTGACGTCAGCCAATGCGGTCGTGACGTCATCAAACCCGATCTAGATCTGGTTGGACGGGGAATATTCCAACGGTATATTCCCTTTCCTTAACTGACGCCGCTATTGGAATATTCTAATGCTGTTAGAATATTCCGTTAAAGTTAACGGCGCGTGTAACAATGCGTGTGAGGGCGCGTGGCCGCGCGTGGTGGCCTTCCACCGGCGTGTGGGGGCGCGTGAGGGCGCGTGGGACCTCACAGCGGCGCGTGGCGGCGCTTGCAGCGACGCACGGCTGTCCACGGCGACGTTCTTGGGTTTTCGAACCCCGAAACTTGTAATTTGAGTTCCGTACTCCGTTTTCTTCGTAGTTTTTTTATTACTTTATTAATTGTGGGTGTGTTATCTTAGGATTAGCAACCCGAGGAGTACGGAGAGCGTACAAACAAGCAATTTCGGCAACGGTCACTGTGAGTGGGCCCTTTCTTTATAAAATTATATATTATATGTGTTTGTGAAATGATATTTATGCTTATGCTTTGAAATGAGAATTTCAATTATGTTTTGAAGTGAACCTTGGATTTATTTATTACATTACTCGGTTTTAGAAACCTAAATGTTTTAGTATATTATCGGTATTTCGGATGTGGTATCCGAGAATACCATTTTAAAAAGTTTTACTACGAGATTTACTTTAGAAATGAATTGCCCCATTTTATATACGAGACTTTACTCGTGGCATGTTTTCATACACGCTCAACTAGGATTGCTTACACTGTGTCTATAGTACTGTCCGAGGCCAGGACCAGCTTCACGTGTACATTCACACTGCACCGACACGCTAACTTTGGATCCATCGTAGGTGTCAGCCTGTTCTAGTTGCCTTGGCATCTAGAACTCATTGTGACGCGCTTAGCGCCAGCTTCACGTGTATGTAGTACTTGAGCGTAGATTATTACACCCAGCCTGTTCATGGCAGAATATCTCTGCATGAGCTCGTGTGTCTGCACTGCCTACGGAGCGTACCCCGATTTTATATTGTGATTTATGATACCCGATTTCATTGATGCCACGGAAGCTTTTGTTATTATTGAATTTCTCGTATTGTCTTTCATGTGTTGATTTCTACGAAAGACTTTATATCTCGATTTTGTGGTTGTTTACCAGTTTTGGAAAATAATTACCTTTCCGTTCTCAACTGTTTTTCATACTTATTATGTAGTATGATTTTCAGAACTATTACGGGTTTTTACAGTGAGGGGTTAGTACTTTCAGAAAAGAAAAGTTTTAGAAAAACTATTGTTTTTGGCCCACTCACCTTTTCGTGTTTTGCGCCCCTCCATGTTTAGTAAGCTTTGGAGCTTCTGACGTCGAGACGCGGTGGCATGATCAGTGTAGGGAATCTCTCTAAGTTCTGTAGTTACTCTAGTACTCCTACTCTGTAAAATTTGTGATTCTGTTATTATTCTTTCTGGTTCACTCACACTTCAGCGCACTCGATCTTTATTTTATTCAAAATTCTCTTTTATTTACATTTATTATTCCAAATGGCTTTCGTCACCTCACGAGGTGTCGGCCAGCACCCTCAGCTTTTTGAGTGTCCACTTGGACATCCGGGTCGGAGTGTGTCATTATGAGACAGCTCATTAATTAGTTGATTCTCTAATGCCTTAAAAATGTTATGATACATGTGTTTGCAAATTAGTGCAAAATGATTGGTTTCTCTTTATCTTTTTGGTCAACAGCCACATGATTAGTTGCTCTCCCTTCACATTTCTATGTTACTTATTTCTTTGTTTTGTATTTGTTAGTGGACTTTAGCCAAAGCTGACGGTTTCTTTTTTGGCAACTTTCCATGCTCCCCCCTTGAAGATGCATCTCATTTTCCAGTGAGAACCAATACAGGGAGGTCTTTGACCTGCGCTTTTGAGTTTATTTAGGCTGTCGATCGACCCATTCTGGATGTCGGATATTTCAGTTCAGACATCACATAAGGCTGTCGCTATTGAGCTTGTTAATGGCTTCGTGTTCTTCTTCTTCACATTCATCTGTTCTCGATTGGAAATATGATGTCTTCCTGAATTTTAGAGGCGAAGACACTCGCAAGACCTTCATCGGCCATCTGTACAAAGCCCTAGTTCACAACTCCAATCAACACCTTCGTGACGCTGAAGAAAGAGCTCAGAAAAGGCAACGACCTTTCGCAGCTACTGACAACCATTAGCGACGCTTCGAGGCTTTCTATTGTAATTTTTCTCGAGACTACGCTTCTTCAACATGGTGCTTGAAAGAACTCAATGCGAATCTTGGACTGCATGGACGCACATAATCAGATAGTGGTTCCTGTTTTCTACGAAGTAGATCCATCATGTTCGTAAACTCGAGGGAAGTTTTGCAAAAACTTTTTCTAAACATGAACGATCCTAACACCGACATGGAGAGGTGAAGAGCTGGAAGTCCGCTTTAAAGAGCCCCCAATTTATCTGGTTGGGATTGCAAAGTGCAGAGTAACTCTCACACCTTCATAGTTTTATTAATTTACTAGTTTTAGAATTTACAACTGTTGCAGAAAGTTCTTACAAGTTACAGCAAGTGGTTTTATTTCTTTTATATTACAATTCTACTTTTCTTACTTTTTTACTTGTGATATTATTATCCATGCATATATATAAGACGTTGGTAGAACATGTAACCCACCTAAGTCTTTGTCATCATGAGAAGGGAAGAGCAAACTGATTTATCTGCAGGTTGTTTACATCAAGAGCAAAATTGCAGGTCAACCTAGCTCCAACTCATGAATTTCGAAATATTAAATTCTAGTCAACACAAGAGCAATTATATGCTTATCAGACTTAGGGCAGTGGACAGATAAATCAAACGAGAAAAATGGACAGAATTAAAGAAAGGAAAGAAGTGTAGAAAGTGAATATGGGAGCGACGTCACTTCCCTTGAACTTATTGGATCTTTATGTTTTGCTTTAATTAACTCTTCAGATGCGATAGCAATACTTTGGAGTGGATGACATTATTGTTTAATTAAAAAAGTACATTTGGTTTTCAGTTCAATGTCAGAGTGAGTATAGACAGCAAATGATGCCGTTACTGCTTGACCGCGACTTGCCACAATTGCCGTGTTTCAAATTTTGCAGGGATGATGCCAAAGCTTATTGAATTGTTCGTTGAAGATATTTTAAGAAATTGATCAGCAGCTCAGCAAGTGAAAAGAATGGTTTGGTTGGAATGGATTCCGCTTACAGAAAATGGATTCACTACTATGTCGAGGTGGATGATGTTGGCTTCGTTGGAATATGGGGTATGGGCAGTATAAGCAAAACCACCATCATAAACTACTCATGACAAAATCAATCATCACTTGAAGAATTAGATTGCTGCTTGAAAATGTCAAGGGCGTTTCCGACAGTGATGCAGGTGAAGCACCACTAGATATGCAGGCAGAACTTCTATCAGTATCACGAATACAAAGGTGGGGGAGTTCAGAGATTTTGAGAAATGGTTTCAGAAGATGATGGAAAGAGTTGGTATGAAAAAAGTTTTACTTGTTCTTGATAATGTGGAGAATTCATCCCAAATTGAAACCTTAATTGGAAAGCAACCTCCATTTGGTGGCGGAAGTCGAATCATTATAACAACTAGAGATAAACAGTCACTAAGTCGAGTTGGTGATCAGACATATAAGCCCGAGTTGTTAAATGACGATGATGCGCTTGAACTGTTTATGCAGTACGCTTTCAGTACGAAGCAACAGAGAGGAATACAGTGATCTGTCAAGCCATTTCATAAAATATGCTCAAGGTTTGCCTTTAGCACTTAAAGTCTTGGGAGCATTTCTCGATAACAAAAGTGTCCTTGTGTGGACAGGCGAGTTGAAAATAGCGAGAAACCCGCACTTGGGAATTCAGAAAGTCCTTAGAACAAGCTTTGATGGACTAGATGGTTTACGAGAAGGAAATATTTCTTGATATTGCATGTTTCTTTAAACAAATGAAGAAAAGACTATGCATCAAGGATTATGGAGGTTGTGGCTTCCATCCCCATACGGGATTAGATGTTCTAGTTGGTAGAGCTCTTGTAGCTATCTCATCTGACGGCATACTTGAGATGCATGATTTACTAGGAAATGGGTTTGGGAAATCGTGCATAAGAGTCTGTAAAGCCTGGAGGCGTAGTAGGTTGTGTGGAGCAATGAAGATGTTGATCATATGTTAGCAAAAATACGATTGAGATATACATTATTCATGGCCCACTTTTAATATTGTGTAGCTATGAACTTATTAGTATAAAGCATCAACTATGACCATTATCTCAAGTAAGTTTGTACTCTCTCAATTTGCAATTTTGCTTATCAGTACGAAGCCGGTTGAAAGCATAATTGTGCGTTGTAGCATTCAAACAATGTGGTAGAATTAGATAAGCTTTGCTAAAATGGCGAGCTGAGACTACTCGGAGTCCACTCACACACTATTTACCAAGAAAAGGTGAGCACGGACGATGATCAATGGAAATACGATTTGAAGTTTCTCTACGAAAAGTTAAGTTGTCTCTTTTGGCACAAATGCGCCTAAAGTCTTTATGGTCAATTTTAACCCGAGAATCTTGTTGACATTGACATGCAATATAGTTGGGTTGAACACCTCTGGAAAGGAACTAAAGGTGCACAATATATTCATCATTTGATTAAGTTGCTTTTACCGGTTTAGTTTTAAATGCCTTATTTATTATATAACACAAGTTTTCCTTGATGTCTATTGACAGCCTCTGGAAAAGTTGAAAATTTTCAATTTGAAAGGCTCTCATCAGCTAAAGCGAACTCCCGACTTCACTGAGGCGAAGAATCTTGAAACTAATTCTTGATGGTTGGCCTGAAGTTTATATGAGGTTCACCCCATCATTCTGCCCTTGAAAAACTGTCCTCTTGGATCTCAGTTGGTGCGGAAAACTCAAAACCTTTTCAAGTGGCATTTGTATGAAATCTCTTTGAAACCTTTAATCTTTCTTTTGCTCAGCACGAGAAGTTTCCAGAGATTTCAGAAGTTATGGAGAAGCTTTCAAAGCTTTATTTGCAAGGGACTGCAATAAAAGAACTGCCTCGATCAATTAACAATCTTACGGGGCTTGTTGCTTTGAATCTTGAATATTGCAAGAACTGAGATTCTTCAAGCAGCATTGTTCAACTCAAGTCCCTTAAATCTCTTAATCTTTCTGGTTGTTCAAAGCTCAAGGCCTTTCAGAGAATGTCGGAAATATGGAAGGATTAAGAGAACTTTGCTTGGATGAGACATCTGTTGGTGAGCTTTGCCCATCAATTTCATCTCTTGAAAACCTTGAGTTGAGGTCTAAGAGCAGTGCAAGAAGCATAGTCTTCCAAGCACCATTCATATGAAATCTCTTCGAACCCTTAATCTTTCTGGCTGCTCAAATCTGGAGGAGTTTCCAGAAATTCCTGAAGTTATGAAGAACCTATCAGAGCTTAATTTAGATGAGACTGCAATTACCGAGCTGCCTTCGTCCATTAAAATTTTTACGGGACTCGTTACTTTGAACCTGAAGGATTGCAGGAGATTAAAGATTCTTCCAGGCAGCATTCATATGAAATCTGTTCAAGCCCTGAACCTTTCTGGCTGCTCAAATCTGAAGATTTTTCCAGAGACTCTCAAAGTTATGGAGAACCTATCAGAGCTTCATTTAGATTGGACTATAATTAAGGAAGATTCAACAATTTTTAAAAATCTTACAGCGGCTGATGCCGGTCAAAAGCATAAGAAGGTTCCTCAATTTCAGAGAGTTGCACCCACGACGAAATGCCATCCATAATTTATAATCTTACGGGACTTATTCACTGACGCTAAGTATAGCAAAGACTTTAAAGAGTCTTACAAGCAGAATTTGTCAACTCAAGTCCCTTAATTATCTCTCTCTTTCTGGTTGTACAAAGTTTGAGGTGTTCCAGACATTGTAGAAAATATGGAACGATTAGCCAGCAGCAGATTTGGATGAAACATCTATCAGGGAGCTTCCACCATCAATCGAACTGCTTCAGGGCCTTGTTTCGTTAAATCTGAAAAACTGCAAAAGCCTTGTCTCTCTTCCGGACAGTATCTGCAATTGTTAAGTCTTGAATGGCTCCAATCTCAGTGGGTGCTCAAAAACTTTCTAAGGTGCCTGAGGACTTGTGGTATTTGAAGCGCCTTGACGTAGGAGCTGGTATACCTAAATACAACAATCCATAGACCAGCAGGCTCCCTCCCAAACGGCGATTTTTCAGAACTTTTGGGAGAACTGGCTCAGTTTCGGACCAGTGCGTCTTCGAGTGATTTGGTGGACTCAAGCTATGAGAAAGGAGGCGGTGTCTGTGACGGAATGGGTCCTAGCCTTGAACAACTATCTGTTGGGATGCGAACTGGCACCTTTGTTTTGGATATTGGCTGGTACAGTACTTGTCCTGCTCTCATTTGACATTCTGTACAGATTGTATTTGTAACCAAAGCTCCTCTTGTGGTTGAATATTGTGTGATTTGTATCTTGCCTTAGTAATACCATTGGTATTCTTGTGTACAATGGGTTAAGGTTTGAACACGGTCTAACAAGATCATTCAGCACTGTGGGGGATGTGGTAGTTCGGAGCACTGCGCCTCCTGTTGATACCGTGGACTCAAACTGTGAGGACGAGGAGGCCGTGGCTGTGAGGGAATGGATCACTCAAAAATAAACTTTTGAGTGATCTTGCAGATTCAAACAATGAGGAAGAGGAGGAGGAGAAAGCCCCCGGGAGAGAGGTGGGAGGATATGGGGTTGCATCAGTGGGGCACGGGGTATTTGGTGCATCGTTGGCACCAAAACTACATGGAGATTGAGTTGAGTGAAAATAGTAAGGCTTTGGACTTGTGAGGAGGAAATGGTGATTAATTTTCTCGTGGAGTTTGCGACTCTATCGAGTTTTGCTGGCGATTTTCTGTACTTTGTTCTGTGTGGGCAAATCCCCGAGTTTTGGTGTTGTTCGTTTTGATTGCTCTTCCTTTTAGCTTTTCATTTACCAGCATATATTGAGTACTCGTATATATTGTGAAGTTGCGTTTCTCCTATTAATTAAAAAGCCAAACCTTCATTCAGGCAAACTAATTAAGTTTGAAGAGAAATGATGCACCACCAACCATACAAATTCTACCCCAATCTGAATAAACACAGCACCAAACAATGCTTTTAGAATTTTGAAGGATCATGGTTAGTAAACAATCTGGATTCTAGTTCCAGAACATCGTCATGTCCCTATTATCAAGACGAGACTATACGATCGTAAAGTTGTCTGTTCAAGTCTTGTTAGCATAGTCCAGTCAGTAAGGCCTACCAAACATGGCCATATACCAAATTTAAATCACAACCTCACTCACGATGGCATGAGATTATTAGGCTCTGTAAATTTAAAGTCCCAAATTGTAAACTTAATAATATGGAGGTAAATAATTAAGATAATTATGAGACAGCTCATTAGTTAGTTGATACATGTGTTTGCAAATTATTGCAAAATGATTGCTTCCTTTTATTTTATTTTTTGGTCAACAGCTACAGGATTAGTTGCTCCTTCACATTACCTCTCTTTGATTAATAAAATATATATCGATGTTGATGTTATAGTGGACTTTAGGCCAAGCTGACCGTTTCTCTTTGGGAACATTCCAAGAAGGCTTCCCCCTTGAAGATGCGTCTCCTTCTCCTTCACCGAGACAACTCTTCCTTTCGGATCATTTTCAACGAGAACCACCAAGGAGGCCAGTCGTTGAGCATCCATCTAATCCAACGTCATTTTGAAAGTCGATCTTGTGCTTGTCAATATGCTCTTCATCTTTGTCCTCATCTGTTTTCGATTGGAAATATGATGTCTTCCTGAATTTTAGAGGCGAAGACACTCGCAAGACCTTCATTGGCCATCTGTACAAAGCTCTAGTTCACAACTCAATCAACACCTTCATTGACGCTGAAGAGCTCAGAAAAGGCAACGACCTTTCGCAGCTACTGACAGCCATTAGCGACTCGAGGCTTTCTATTGTAATTTTTTCTCGAGACTACGCTTCTTCAACATGGTGCTTGAAAGAACTCGTACGAATCTTGGACTGCATGGACGCACATAATCAGATAGTGGTTCCTGTTTTCTACGAAGTAGATCCATCTCATGTTCGTAAACTCGAGGGAAGTTTTGCAAAAGCTTTTTCTAAACATGAACACGATCCTAACACCGACATGGAAGAGGTGAAGAGCTGGAAGTCCTCTTTAAAAAGAGCCCCCAATTTATCTGGTTGGGATTCGCGAAATTACGAGTAACTCTCACACCTTCATAGTTTTATTAATTTACTAGTTTTAGAATTTTAACTATTTGCAGAAAGTTCTTACAAGTTACAGCAAAGTGGTTTTTTATTTCTTTTATACATTACAATTCTACTTTTCTTACTTTTTTACTTGTGATATTATTATCCATGCATATATATAAGACGTTGGTAGAACATGTAACCCACCTAGATCTTTGTCATCTATGAGAAGGGAAGAGCAAACTGATTTATCTGCAGGTTTGTTTACATCAGAGCAAAATTGCAGGTCAACCTAAGCTCCAACTCATGAATTTCGAAATATTAAATTCTAGTCAACACAAAAGGCAATTATATGCTCATCAGACTTAGGGCAGTGGATTAGATAAATCAAACGAGAAAAAATGGACAGAATTAAAGAAAGGAAAGGAGTGTAGAAAGTGAATATGGGAGCGACGTCACTTCCCTTGAACTTATTGGATCTTTATGTTTTGCTTTAATTAACTCTTCAGATGCGATAGCAATGCTGGAGTGGATGACATTATTGTTTAATTAAAAAAAAGTACATTTGGTTTCAGTTCAATGTCAGAGTGAGTATAGACAGCAAATGGTGCCGTTACTGCTTGACACGACACTTACAGTACCGTGTTTCAAATTTTGCAGGGATGATGCCAAGCTTATTGAGTTGATCGTTGAAGATATTTTTAAGAAATTGATCAGCAGCTCAGCAAGTGAAAAGAATGGTTTGGTTGGAATGGATTCCCGCTTACAGAAAATGGATTCACTACTATGTCCCGAGGTGGATGATGTTCGCTTCGTTGGAATATGGGGTATGGGCGGTATAGGCAAAACCACCATCGCTAGAGCTATGTATGACAAAATCAATCATCACTTCGAAGGTCGTTGCTTTCTTGAAAATGTCAAGGGACGTTTCCCGACAATTGATGCAGGTGAAGCACCACTAGATATGCAGGCAGAACTTCTATCGAGTATCACGAATACAAAGGTGGGGAGTTCAGAGATTTTGAGAAATGGTTTTCAGAAGATGATGGAAAGAGTTGGTATGAAAAAAGTTTTACTTGTTCTTGATAATGTGGAGAATTCATCCCAAATTGAAGCCTTAATTGGAAAGCAACCTCCATTTGGTGGCGGAAGTCGAATCATTATAACAACTAGAGATAAACAGTCACTAAGTCGAGTTGGTGATCAGACATATAAGCCCGAGTTGTTAAATGACGATGATGCTCTTGAACTGTTTATGCAGTACGCTTTCAGTACGAAGCAACCCAGAGAGGAATACAGTGATCTGTCAAGCCACTTCATAAAATATGCTCAAGGTTTGCCTTTAGCACTTAAAGTCTTGGGAGCATTTCTCGATAACAAAAGTGTCCTTGTGTGGAAAGACGAGTTAAAGAAAATAGCGAGAAACCCGCACTTGGGAATTCAGAAAGTCCTTAGAACAAGCTTTGATGGACTAGATGGTTTACAGAAGGAAATATTTCTTGATATTGCATGTTTCTTTAAACAAATGAAGAAAGACTATGCATCAAGGATTATGGAGGGTTGTGGCTTCCATCCCCATACGGGATTAGATGTTCTAGTTGGTAGAGCTCTTGTAGCTATCTCATCTGACGGCATACTTGAGATGCATGATTTACTAGAGGAAATGGGTTGCGAAATTGTACGCCAAGAGTCTGTAAAAGAGCCTGGGAGGCGTAGTAGGTTGTGGAGCTATGAAGATGTTCGTCACGTGTTAGCAAAAAATACGGTGAGATATACATTATTCATGGCCACTTTTTTTAATCTTGTGTAGCTATTAACTTATTAGTATAAAGCTTCAACTATGACCATTATCTCAAGTAAGTTTGTACTCTCTCAATTTGCAATTTTGCTTATCCAGGCTACAGAAGCAGTTGAAAGCATAATTGTGCGTTGGCCGCATTCAAACAATGTGGTAGAATTAGATACCGCTTTTGCTAAAATGACAGAACTGAGACTACTCAGAGTCCACACACACTATTTACCAAGAAAAGGTGACACGGACGATGATCAATGGAAATACGAGGATTTAAAGTTTCTCTCTGGAAAGTTAAGTTGTCTCTTTTGGCACAAATGCCCTCTAAAGTCTTTATCGTCCAATTTTAACCCAGAGAATCTTGTTGACATTGACATGCAATATAGTTGGGTCGAACACCTCTGGAAAGGAACTAAGGTACGTACATTCATCATTTGATTAAGTTGCTTTTACACGGTTTAGTTTTTAAATGCCTTATTTATTATGTAACACAAGTTTTCCTTGATGTCTATTGACAGCCTCTGGAAAAGTTGAAAATTTTCAATTTGAAAGGCTCTCATCAGCTAAAGCGAACTCCCGACTTCACTGAGGCGAAGAATCTTGAGAAACTAATTCTTGATGGTTGTACAAGTTTATATGAGGTTCACCCATCCATTTCTGCCCTTGAAAAACTTGTCCTCTTGGATCTCAGTTGGTGCGGAAAACTCAAGACCTTTTCAAGTGGCATTTGTATGAAATCTCTTGAAACCTTTAATCTTTCTTTTTGCTCAACACTTGAGAAGTTTCCAGAGATTTCAGAAGTTATGGAGAAGCTTTCAAAGCTTTATTTGCAAGGGACTGCAATAAAAGAACTGCCTCGATCAATTAACAATCTTACGGGGCTTGTTGCTTTGAATCTTGAATATTGCAGAGAACTTGAGATTCTTCCAAGCAGCATTGTTCAACTCAAGTCCCTTAAATCTCTTAATC